>JAAAKG020050637.1:0-18398 GCA_010014905.2 Druon quercuslanigerum
CTAAATAGAAAACCTGACGAGGGCCTTGTCTAAACCCTACTTTAATTGGGGCTAAATGAGGCAATTTCTGCACGGGTGTGATAGTGGATATTAAATATCTTTTATTCAATTTCAGTTTGGAAAAGTTTCGTTCTGCGGTTGTCACTGAAACAGGGATTGATAACAAAATTCTTTAATCTTCTAAACATTTAAGAAAATTGCACTTAAATTATTCTCAAAGATAAAATTGAACACATCTGCTGGTGTTGCAAGATTTTTCAGCAGCTCATATCTTGAGTGCAATAGCTCAGTACAGAGTTCTTTGCCATTAACATCAGTTTCATTGTGATGAGTTATTTTTTTTTCTAATTGAGAAAAAAGTAGTCTTTATCCTTCTAATCCTATAGAAATGACACATTCTTATTATAATTTTCTAATTGCTCAAAAGTTCTTTGATTCACGCGCAATATCTATAATCACTCAGAAAATTGGCTTTCAATTTTTCCATGATAAATATGAAATTTCTTGCGAAATGAACTGAAGGGTTGCAGTACAAAACTAGATTACGAATAATTTTTTCGAAAATTAAATCCTGGAAACAAGTTCCCTGATAATTCTGGGTTTTTTTCCAGGCATATAAAGATTTTTCCAGCTGTAATTTTTCATTGTGCGGAGTCAGTTAAACATTTTACATTTTGCAGAAAAATTAACTCGGAATATGTATACTGTTTCGCGAATTTATTATAAATAATGTATTTTTTACGGATTTGAATAATAATTCAAACAAATTTTTATCTTAAAATCTTATTTTTGAAATTAAGTGCATATTTAGGTAAAATTAATGTGGATATTTTTCAACGAACTACATGAATTCCTGAACAAATATTTGAATTTACAACTAAACAATTTCTTTAACGAAAAAGTTCGATTTTTAACCAAAAATAATAAGTTTTCAACAAAAAATGGAACAGTTAGATTTTTAGACAAAAACAATAATTTAAAAAAAAAACAAATTGATGAATTTTCAACTTAAACGGTGAATCATTAACTGGAATAGATGAAGATTAAACCAAACAGATGACATATTAACTTAATTGTTTACCTTTCAACCAAGTAGTTCTACTTTTAACCAAACATTATTGTTTTAATAAAATTATTCTGTAACTGTAATCGTTCCATTTTATATCATAAAGATGAATTTTATATTTAAATGGTAAATCTTTAACAGGAATAGTTAAACTTTAAAGAAAAAGATGAATTTTCAACCCAAAAGATTAATTTTTACCAAAAAGACGTTTTTTATAGAAAATAGCTCATTTTGCAACTAAAGAGATGATTTTTTAATTAAAATGACGAATCTTGAAATAAAAAAATCATTAAAAAGATTTCATCTTTCAATCAAGTAATTCAATTTTCATCCACAAAAAGATAAATTCGGAACCAAAAATGTAGTAGTTATATTTCAACCAAAGCATATTTTAATGTTCAATCAAAAACAGTAGAAATAAACCCAAAAGTACAACTCTCAAAAAGTGTAAGACTCGAAAAAATTCCCTGACATTATAAAAAATTCCCTGACCATTCCAGGTTTTCCCATCTTATTATATTTTTATTTGCCTAACCCCTTGCCTTTTTTAAAACCTTTTTCTGACCAGCTTTCTCTTTATAAAAGTTTTTTAACGCAGTAAAATAAAAACCCCTTAAACAAAACTATTTTCCACTTTTTTTTAAAACCAAAGTACCAATCAAATTCCAACCTAAATTTTTAAATCCTAATTTTCTACAAAAATTCACTTTTATAATGTTTTTTTAGTTAACTTTTCGCCTTGTGATCAGAAACGATATTTTTCGAAATTACTATCATTTAATTATAAGGTAGCATACACCGTTCTTCTTTTTATGAGAAAATCGCCTTTCACAGTGCAAAACACTCACACTAAATCTTTATTTTCCGGGAACTGAATAACTTTTTTCGATGAAAACCTTTTGATTCTTATTCAGTCTCCCCTTATCTCGGGAGCAAGTTTTTATTATTTCAAAAAAAATTTTTAATAGATGATTTTCAAAACCCATGAAATTTGTAACCTAAAATTCGTGAATGATTTAATCGGAATTTGTTTACGTTCTCTTATCAACCATACTTGCTCCCAATTTGACTACTCAATATCGTGATTCGCAACCAAGCCTTTTCTAATTTTAGGTTCCTGTCACGTTGAGATTGTCAACTTCCACATTTTATTTCTCGGAAATGGATACTTTTTTATAATCATACCTGTTTGGTCTCAATTCAGAAACATTTCAGCTCTTTTGTAAACTGTTGTTTTATCTTTAAATGGTGATTTCGATTTTACAGAATGTTATTTCGCTTGACTTAAAAATTCTGATTTTGTTGGTTATATATTTGTAATGCATCCCTTCTTATCACTTAATCAAAGATGTGATCTTGGAAAAATGTTCAAAGTATTAATTTTTTTATAAATATCATTTCAAGTTTATGGTTATCGTTTCGCCCAAGGTTTGTTAGTCTAGGAAATTAACGAGCAGGATGGCCGATTTTGAGGATCAAACAGTAGAATTAAACACATTGGAAGAAAAATAAATTTTTTAATATCTTCTTTCGGCAGTCTAGGCTCTATCCTTAAAACATGCTTTTAAAAAAACCGGTAAAAAAAATCGTCGGTACCGTTAATTTTTTTACCGGTACCGACAATTTTTTCACCGGTACCGGTTTTGCATATAAAACATTATATTAAGATTAGCAATGTTATGCTTTTAACGAGCTTATTCTATACTTGTAAATTGTCTATTGTTTGATTTGGAAGAAATATTTTTTATAAGAAGCAAGAAATTATTTTATTATTACTTTTAAATATGTTTTTTATTTATAATATTTAAAACCAGTGATGGTAAACGATTTCAAAGGAATCTGTTACTTAATGAATAATGTAAAATACAAATCCTAAAGAAAGAAAACATTCTATTATTTTGAATATTGTTTTGAAAAAAATATACTTCAAAACCTAAAAACGTAAACCAACAGCTCACAGCGCATATGCAAGTAGATACATGAGAAATTATCGCGAACGTTTGACCTTGAAAGGCACGTAAATATTTGCTATAAAAAGGAATTTTCGTAACATATAAGCTAATTATTAGTTTTACCGGAAAATTTTGCAAATCATAAGGAACACGTCCATTACCATAACTCATTTTCGACAAAATGTGTAAATACGACTTTTGAATTTGAGATGGCAGTACTGACATCTGAATAGTTTTCTAGTTAACCGATATTTCTCGTGCATTTCATCGTGAATTTCTCCTTGACCAGGAAGGCGAAATTTATAACGGCCCAGGCATTGTAAACTGTACGCAGGGAAACATGGGACAAAGAGGGACGATTTTGCTTAAAGATTTATTTCTCATACTCAAACACTTTTTTGTGCATTCAGCAATATAAGTGCCTTAAAAAATTAAAAATATTTGATTTTTGAAACAATGTTTTTCGACCCGTTTTGTCCCTCGCACGGGGCAAAACGGGACGCCTTGTCAAATTAAAAATAAAATATATAATAATCAAAATTATTAAAAACGACTAAACAAATAAATAGTTGTCACAAGAGTTATTGTCAATTTTTTATATAAAAATGACTAAAATCAGACATGAATTGACAGCTGAAATGAATTTACAGCAGACATGAATTTCGTGTCTGGCCTCACTGTCGAAAACAGCGCAAACAGATGAACCCGATTATCGTACGAACTGCATTGGACCGTATTGAAATCTTTTTTAGTTTTTCCACTTTAAATTCTAAACAATTAGTTCGAAAATTGACCCCTTAATTTAAAAAAATAAAAGCAAGGAGTTGGTGAAAAAATATTTTTAGTTGATTCTGCAAAAAATTGAACCCATTCATTGTGACATACGTAAACTGTATATTTTTTTATAAAAATTGTTTATTATGAAACGACAGCTGTTCTTAACGTATCACAATTAGTCATTAATTTCTCCCATATTTCATATGAAAAATATAAATTTCAAAGAACGAATCATTGGCGAGCTAGGATCTATCGTTTAAGCTGAAACGATTTGTAATTACAACAGTAGGGTCGATAACGAAGAGTTTAAATGGTTAATTTCTCTGGAACATTGTAGGTTTATGGAACGTTATTTGGACTGACTTAGGATGTTTTTGAGCCATTCTAATGATGTTCTTTAACTTGTGTGCACACTGGGCTATTACTGATCTTGAGACCTAAAATCGGAAGATACAGAGTAAAATTCCATGCCGGTGCATTCATTCTTGCGTTTGGTAAAATGTTCAAATGGAAAAGCGTGCTCACACGTGCTCGGTGCATCAAATAATCGAGATTTTTCCGTACAGGTTCGTGATACTTACAGGATGGTTGTTTAATTATGTTGGTTACAGGTTCGTCTTTCACTCAAAAGGCTTTTGGCGCTCAAACTTAAATTATTCATATTAACTTTCCGTACAATTACTGCCAGTTATTTGCTTCATTTGCAAATTTCAAAAAATTGCGTACATGAAATAAGGACCCCTCCTCCTTCCGTAACAAATCATAAAGAAATCTCTCGAGCTCCTACCCCCCTTGCGCTGTTACGTAATTCAAGTACGATTCCTAATGGGCCCACTTTGTCAGTATAAAGTTACATATTGACACATATAACCGGATAAATTTCCGATATTTTAAGCCCGGAACGAACCCGCTACAGGTTGAGAAACGTTTCGCCGGGGCATTTCAACCGAGAAAAATGAAATTAAATAGTTTGATATTCAGTACACGTATTGCCTAATGATTATCAAATTTCAGTAGTAGATGCAGAAAAGGTGAGAAGGAATATGAAACTACACACTAATTATTAAAAATGTGTATTTCTCTACTCTCTAATCTCTACTCTCACTAATGTGTCTACTCTTCGTACATTGACTGAGAGCAAAAGGGTTTGCTCTTTTAGGTTTCCTACTTCAAACGATTCTAAAACGAAACTTGAGGTTTCGTACACCTCAGGTACGGTCCATTTTTATTGCACTCTGCTTGACATTTTTTCCTGAGTGAACGTATCCCTGCGTGCTGGTATTAGTAAACAAACAGAGTTTGATGGAGAAAATGGTTGACAATTTAAAATCAAGGCAAGAACACCAGTGCGGGTTAAGGAAATGGAGCGTAACCCTCCTAATCCGGAACACATATAGGGTATTTTGAACCGAAATAATTAAAACTAGTCGTTGGAACTGGGGGTTTCGTACGTGAGCAAAACGAAACCCAAGAACAGATCCTCTGAACAGGAACGGGGTATATAAATTTTGAATGGAAACGTTTGTTACCTGAGTAAAACAGAGTTTTGGCCAATCTTTCATTTTATCAATATTTTGTCATTCCCTGAAAAAGATGTAGAAGCCATCCCTGTGAAATGATAACCCTCATACTAAAAATTAAATTTTTTTGTGTTCTAGGAATCTCTTTAATAGTTCTACAGTTCTTTAAATGTTTCAGCAATAGTTCTGATAAGTAAAGCATTGGAAACACACTTGACTAAAATTGGGAGCTAACTTCACGCCCCCCCCCCCCAATTTTTTTTTTGCAAAAGTAAACTTTTTTGGAGTTCCGGGTAGATTAAACATAGTTCTAGAGTTTATGAGCATTTTTAAAAAAAAATCTGGCTAATATAAGCAAAAAACCGAGTTTCAAAAAAATTTGTAGCCCCCACTTTATAAAAATTTAACTTTTTCTTGAAGCATTCTCTGGTTCCATAAGAGTCCTTAAGTTCGCTTATAATACAATTCATAATAAATAAAAAACGTATCCTGATACAACACTTTCAAAAATGCCAAATTTTCACAATTTTCTCGTTTGAATAATCCAAAAGTTCCGTTTAGAGTTCTGGACCTACCAACAGGAGTTCTACCAAAAAGTCTTATAACACGTTTCGATCAAGTCAAAATTCAAAAACTGCAGCACTTTTAAGCAAACAAAAAATGTTGAAATTTAAACGCGTTGAGATTTCTGACTGTTCTGATCGGAGTTCTGGACATCACCGATAGAGAGAGTGCGTAAGCGAAGAAATACATCGCCACTATTTACTACGCGAATGAACGAAACCAAATAATTTGTATCGAGAACAACTACCCATCTCTGTAATATAGCTATCTTCTACTACTTAAAGTTGCTGCCTCACTCCGCCTGTGGGACTGCACAGAACTGAAATTGATCACAACATACAGTTTCTCTCTTAGGTGAATCTCTCTATTGAATTGCACTAAATACTTATAGGATAAAATCTCTACCACCACCATGTTACATTTTAGGCTCAAAAATGCCCATTTTGGTAAGTTTGATTAAGACAACCGACAGACAGTGTGAGGAATCGGAAATTTACTTTTCATAATCCACTACAGCCTACAATTCTTGACCAATTTTTATGTTTTTTTAAATGCTTAGAATAAAATGCTCAGAATAAAATCCTCCAGAACGTCATTAGGTCATTTTACGAATATTATTTTTTTCTCCGATGAAAATACTTCAAAAAAGTCGCTATCTATCAGAATTATTGCATATGTACTTCAGGAACATGAATATTAGGTTTAAGATTTTGGTTAGTTGTTATAAACAATTAATATAAACAATCTTTCATACGGTGCTCAAACACAACAAAAAACCTTATCTTGATTAAAAATGCGTAAATATCTCGTAGATTTAGTATTAAGAATGGAAAATAACCATTATGTTTTGTGCACTGAGCCTAGTTTGACGCAGTGTTCTTCGAACCTGATTAAAACATGAGGTAAAGTACAAATTTCGAGTTATAATTTCCGAAACGTAACTTGTTACCTCTACTGATGACAAGTAATATCTGTTTTTGGATCGGAGTTAGATGGTACTCGGAAGCAGGAGACAGTTTTTGGTTAAAATTACGAGGAGAGAGTAAGTTGAGTGGAAGGGGTGGCTAGGACAGACTCCTTGTTATTGGGGGTGGATCGGGGGAGCTAGATGAAGGCCCAAAAGAATCCTTGCGGAAAGTTCCATGATACGTAGACATATAATTGGGCTAGCTGACCTTCAATAAAACAATTAAGAGGAAATGGTCGTAGCGATTCCAAAGAATAAGAAGAGAAAAGCATAATAAACCTTAAGACTTAAAACTGGCAATCTCATAGACAGATGCTGAAACTATAAATATAAAAGAAATAGTTTGCAAGGAAAGTTAGGTTAAAGCACGTTTCTAGCATAAAAGTATACAAAAGAAATGAATTGCAGGTAAAAGTGCAGAAGTTTGAAAAGGAAGACTTGGAACGTACAAGAAACAGAAAATAAATACAAAAAGATAATTTGTGCAACCCTATATACACATATAGTATAAGACATTACGAAGAGTTATAAGTTGGTATAATTGAAAATCAATCGCGGCATACAGGCTCTTCAATGGGAAGAGGACATAAACTTTTTACATTTCTTTTATAAATACCTGTCTCAGTTTTTACTGAGACAACTGTTACAACCCCATGCTTTCCAGGGTTGGAAAGTATAATGCGACCTAGCTTCCAGTGCAAGAGTGGCGCATTGTCTTCTTTCATGACTACCAAGGAACTGATGGTTATAGAATAGCTAGAGCCTGTCTTCCATTTTGTGCGAGTAGTGAGCTCATTTAAATACTCCTTATTCCACCGAATTCAAAAATGTTGTCTCAGCATCTGCACATGTTGCCATGCGTATAATCGGTTGACGGCAATGTGAGCCCAGATTTGCTTGAGGAAAGCTCTTCAAGGGCTCATCAATCAAGAGGTGTCCAGGAGTCAAAGGACGACAGTTGTTAGGATCAGGAGAAAGGGGGGAAAGAGGACGGGAATTCAAAATTGCTTCATTCTAAATTATGTAAGTTTGAATCTGCTTGAAAGTTAGCAGAGCCTCACCTACTGTGCGTGCAAGGTAGTTTTTAAATGACTTCACGCCAGCTTCCCACAATATGCCGAAATATGGAGAACGAGGAGGTATAAAACTCCAATTAACCCTTTGATTAACTAAAAACTCTTGAACATTTTTGTTATGCTCATCAGATAACAGTAAGTCGTAAAGTTTCGCAAGTTTACGGCTGGTGCCTACAAAATTAGTAGCATTATGAGAAATTAAAGAGCTGGACTTTCCACGACACGCAAAGAATCTTTTTAAAGCTGCGGGAAACGCTTCTGTGGTGAGATCATTAACCAATTCAAGAAGTGTACTTTACTTGCCAGGCAAACGAAAACTGACACATAGCATTTAATTTTATTACGGTTTTGATGTCGCTTTTCCTTTGCAAAAAAGGGACCGCAATAGTCAACGCCCGTGTGAACAAAAAGTCGGGTAAATGAGATTCGTTTCGCGGATAGATAACCCATGACCTAATTTATACTGCGAGGCTTATTTTTACCTCAATATTTTTTCAAAATCATGCTTGATACTTGGATTTTTTGCATTTTCAGATACACATAACCTTTTATATTTGTAATGCTGATGACATTTTATGTCTAATTCGTTAGCGAGAAAATATGATCGTTAACATGTACCAAAAGTACTTGGAAATCATTACCTGATTTTTTAAGATAACATGAGTACCATCGAATTAGCAGAAAGGTATGATGGTGGATTTAACATGGCGAATCCAATATGGCGACTTTCATAGTGATAGCTCATATTCCGTTGAAAAATACATTTTTATATATTCAGTGTCATTCATGCTATTCAATGTAATGATTTTGCTTGATATGTGAAATTCAATATAGCGGATCCAATATGGCGATTGACATAATAAAAATTGACTGTTTATCATTCATACGAGAACTTACGTCTCTAAAAGGGATATTTCCTTTCGCTGACTCAGTTTTCACAACATATTAAAAATAAAAATTTCACGTGATGCGCAAAATCAAAAATAGTAGATCCAAAATGGCGACCCTATGAATTCATTATTTTATATCAAAAAAACTGTTTTCTTGCACTAACTGTAATATCATGACGTTTATATTTTTATTGAACATTTCAGTACGCTATTAAAAATCAATGCTGTTTGGTAATTACATTTGTCAAATTCTATATTAAATTTTCGATAGTTGCACAAACTTTGCAAAAAACGTAGAATCCGTTAAATTTTAATTTCAAATTTAGCCACACAGATATAATTTTCTAATCACTTACTTGTCCAAGTAGTAAGTGCTACGACTGTGATCCTAATTTCAAGTTTCATAATCCAAGTGACCAATATTTAGCGGACTATGCTCTTCAATAGGGTGACCAAATAAAATACATGAAACTTAGGATACCATTCCCGATTTTGTTTTCCATATATTCTAGGTCTTAGTTTATACGGATAAATTGCTGCCACAAGTTATAGCAAACTATTCCTTGCAAAACATTACGTTATCATGGTATCATTACCAAGTGGTAATGGAAGTCAAGACGATGAATATGAAAGTCTTGAAGGTAATAATGATATTGAAATACAAGAAATTCACGAAGTCGCAGTTGACCAAATAAATTATCCCAGTGTACCAACGTTACCTAATATAAATGTTCAACATGAAAGCGAAGATGAATCTCCGTTAGCTACAAGATTAGCTAATCTAGATGGCATTTGGGGAAAAAAGTCCTTTACAGATTTTTCTCTGTTTATTTTCCGAAAACTTGCTTAATGAAATAGTAAGGCAAACAAATTCATATGGTCAACAATCACGCAGGTCTTTTCAAGAAACAAATAAAGAAGAACTTTTAAAGTTTTTAGGTATAAATATCATGATGGGAGTCAACAGATTACGCTCTACTCGAGATTACCTTACATTTGAATGATAACTCAACAGTGCCAACTAGAGATATAAAATAAAAATAAAGATATAAATTTGATGAAAGTATAATGAAGTTTAAAGGAAAAAGTAGTCTAAAAGAGTACAATCCAGATAAGCCCATAAAAAGAGATTTCAAAGTTTGGGTCAGAGCTGATGTGCATGGTTTTGTATGTTAGTTTTAAGTTTACGCAAGGAAAATAGAAGGTGCATTAGAGGCCCAATTAGGCGAGAGGGTTGTGAAGAATTTGAAAAATAAAATTGCTTTTAAAAATTATCAAATTTATTTCGATAATTATTTTTTAAGTATTGCCTTGATGATTGACCTAAAAATTAAAGAAATATTAGCATATGGAACAGTAAGGATTATCCGGAAAGGGTTACCGAAAAATCAAATCTTAGACAAGGATATGGAATGAGGAGGTTTTGAGTTTCTAACCTCCTACAACGGGATTACTTGGGTAAAATGGAGAGACAATAAAGCTATACAATTTTTGTCCAATTTTCATGATCCTAGCGCTACTAATAGTGTAGACAGACACCAGAAAGATGATACTGTTCTTCAACTGAGCTGTCCCGAACTTGTTCGGGATAACAATTCTTACATGAATTGTGTAGACAAAGCAGACCAATTGAAATCTACACATGAATTTAGTCGTAAATCTAAAAAATGATGGCATCGTATTTTTTGGCACTTTATTGATGTGACCGTAGTCAATTTATTTGTTATCCATAAACAAGAAAACCCTGATACAAACATTTTTTTTAAGGATTTCTGATTGTGTATAGTTTAAGATCCGATTGGATTTTCAGTTTCTTCCAAAAAAGGTAAGAAACCAACGCAATATCAACCTGTTCCTCAAAAACCAAAAGTGCTTGATGAAACAAGATTTTCTCAAGTACTACATATTTCAACTAGAATAGATACTCAAAAAATTGCGCTTACTGCAGCTCCACAGAAAAACGAGGGATGACTTCATTTCAATGTTCTGTTTGTAAGGTTCCATTATGTATCAGAGGCAAAAAAAATTGCTATAAGATATACCACAGGAAACAATAAATAAATACTAGTAGAAAATTGATGAAGATGTATGACATTTGGAAAAACTGAAAAATATTTGCATATTGCAATTAACGAAAAAAAATTCATGTATCAAAATAAGAAAAAAGAGAAAAGGAGCAAAAAAACAAAAAACCATAAAAACAAAAAAAAACGGAAACAAAACTCTGCCATAGCCGGTACCAAGTCCGAGTATCAAAAGAGGAGGGTGTTTCGCAGTGGTTTTTTTTTATCATTTGGAAACAATTATCATTTTCGATAGAATATAACATTTTAAGTCCGCCATACTAAATCCGCCATTTTGAATTTTTAAAATCTGATGTCAGATTCGTAATCAGCGACCTCAAAACCTACTTATACGTATGTTTATCATAATTTTACAGAATGTCAAATTTTTAGTCCGCCATATTTAATCCACCATTTTGAATTTTTAAAATTTAATTTCAGATTCGTAATCAGCGACTTCAAAAACCCATGTATAATCTGTTTATCCAAATTTGACAGTAAGAAATTTTTTAGTCCGCCATATAGAATCCGCCATTTTGAATTGTCAAAATCTGATTTTAGATTAGTAATCAGCGACCCCAAAAACTCATGTATGCATATATTTATCCAAATTTGATAGAATGTAAAATATTTAGACCGCCATATTGAATCCACCATTTTGAATGGTCGAAATTTGATTTCAGATTCGTAATTATCGACCTCAAAAACATGGAAATACTATGTTATCGTGGCATTTGTATCGGCGGTTTATTAGCGTGACTGAAAGGTGTAATTCGATTTTTAGAGCTTGAATTATGACATTTTGTTATTTTGCGAGCAAAAGAGCCCCACAAAGCTCCAAACGCGCTAGCGATACCGTTTTTACGGGGGCGACTCTCGATTTCGTGAATAGCAGATTTGCGTGATACTGACCCTACTGCCTTCTGGCTTGCATCGCAGAACCCATGCAATTGAATCCCGGAAAATTGAGATACCAATACGAATCGATTAAAACGGGAATGATTTAGGAGCGCGAGTTGCGATTTGTATTCGAACCAAAAAGTGTGAATATCGGACAGTACCCCCTTGTCCTAGGTAACGTTCGCTTTCCATAGAAGCTGAATCATGAGCTTGGCTTAAACAATAAATGGTCCAAGCAGACCCAGAGGATCGAAAAGTTTAGCTAGCTGCGACAAAATAGACCGCTTAGAGAACCTTTTTTCAGGATCGGGTGAATTGACAGTATCAAAAATAGAGTCATCACCGAAATTCTATGTGAGAATTTTCTCGGTTATTCTGGAGATCAGAAATAAGGGATGGATCGTTAGAAGCCCATTTTCGCAAATTAAACCCCCTTTTCTGTAATAGTTGAATAAGATCATTGCGTACAAAGAGGGCTTCTTCGCACGCATTGGCACCCGTTAGCAAGTCGCCGACGTATGAATCTTTTTTCAATACCAAGGCTACCAACGATAGAAAGGAAGGATACGCAAACTGTACCGTATGTGACCGTGTTTAAAGTAAAGACTTTTATGGATTCGTCTGGATTTGCGCGAAAATCAATTTTTTGATAAAGGGCATCTTCAGGATGTATCTTTATTTGGCGGCACATTTTTTCCATATACGCGGTCAAAGCATATTTTCGAGATCGTGATCGAATTAGATGCGCAAAAAGATCATCCTGAAAAGTCGAAAAGACCATTAAGGCGTCGTTTAAAAGAGACACCGGGCGAGCATTTGGCAGAGCCATTCAACACTTCTCTTACCTTAGTAGTTAGGCTATCTTTCTTTGTCACGGCATGGTAGGGCAAATAAAATTCTTTAGAAGAAGTTTTGTCATTAAAGGGTGACATGTAATTAAGTTGCTCGTATTTCCTCAGAAATTCAGTGTAGGGGGCAGGAGCTCATGATTTCTACCAAAACGATTTGACTTTTTTTTCATAGAAGGGAAGTCTAACGACATACCGACCGTCAGAATCTCGAGTTGTATTTTTTACAAAGTGCTCTTCACAGGCGATTTCCTCACTGGAAAGAACCTTTGAAGAGGACAATTCCTCCGATTCCAAGAATTTAGTAAGGTCTGCTTCTAAAGAAGGTTGAATTTGCATTATGTTACATTGGACTATTTTACGCTTAGACATCCTGCGACAATCCAGCTCAACTGAGTCTTTTGAAGGACAGCATCTGGGTGATTTATGGGCACTATTTGACCTACACAGAGAAACTTATAAAAGAGACCTACGCCAATAATACCATCAAATTCGCTTGCATTATCGAAATCGAGATCAGCTAAGAAAATGTTCTTAAGAATTTGGAGAGATTCGCGACCTATTTAATTAGACGGAAATAAATAGTTCGATTCTTTTTGGATAAGAAATTCGACATTTTCTTTATATCTGTTGTATCGCGATCGGATTGCGGCCGATACAGAATGGCGCATAGCAGTCGAAGTTGAGCCTAAAGTTAAAACTTTAATGTCTATAGGCGGCTTTTTGTGTAAATTCATAATAGAAGCAACCTTCTCTGTCAAATAATGAGAATGAGAACCGCTGTCCGACAATAAATGACATATTTGGACGGCACCTTCGTTATTTATAATATCCACTATAGACGTAGACTACAGATTCTCTGAGGTTAATTCGTTTGCAAGAAAAATGTGAGTAGAAGCAGCATGCGAAGAACTCGAAGCGCTCGCACTTTTCTCGGACGTACTTTCGAAATGCAGAAGAGAATTATGTTTTTTCTGACATTTCTTACAAGGCCCACTATTGCACTTGCTTGTGCTCTAACATGCTTTTTCTAACTATTTAGAAGAGCTCTAATGGAAAAGTCTTTATACATAGAAGGAATATTCAATAAATCTTGAATATGCCTTTGAGATATCAATTTACGATTATTGTAAGTTTTCTACGATTTCAAAGGAGACGTATTACTTTTCCGCAGGCAATGTTACGGACGCAATAACTTCCGCGGCTACGCCCTTTAAGCAATCTCGCAAGTATCTAAATTTTATAATAGGCAAAAACTTTGCATTCTTGTCGATCATTAGGGAAAAACATAATGGAAACCTAACCACGTAAAATAAGATTCACTAAAAGATGACAGTCCCATCGAGGAAAGTTTCAAAGTATCCGAAAGTTCCTTTGGAACTGGATTTTCCAGCGAAATTCCTTTTTAATGGGTATTATCCCGTTATTTTCTGGTAGAGCTGACGACGCCGAAACCGCAGAGATGCAAGAATAATTACCTATCAAATTAGTGGCAGAGTTATAAAACTCAAAATACTTTTTATCGAAATTGTTTCTCGCTTCATCATCCAACCCTTCGTCCGTTAAAATTCCCTCCCCCAAATCTTCTAATTCGGACTGCACTTTCTCGAAACTTACACGAGACTCATACAGCTCAGCTGCATGCTTTGCTAACGGCGGATATTTATTCTCAGAATTGTAACTTTCGAGAAACTGTGCGAAAAGCGTTAATTTTCGTTTTATAATTCCACGTTCTTTTTTCAATATTTTTACTCTCGCTGCGATTTCCGCCATTTTAACACATTAATTGAAAAAGAAGCATTTCCATATGTAGGAAAAGAACATAAGTGATAAGGATGAGATTGGCGAAAAATTAATTGACTTACTCAGACCTTGATTTGATGTTGGACGGATAGTTGCTGAGATGTTCTCTGCTACGTTTCATATGTAGAGGCGAACATAATCCTTGAGAAGATACAAATAGTTGATGCCCTCCAATAGAGCGGATGTCAATAGGTGGATGCAGCGCAGAATCTAATATGTGAGAATATTCTCTGCTAATAGCCAATAAGTGGCTGCAGTAGAACTCACGCAACGTTCTCACTAAGTTCTGATACACACGACGTATTTTGTACAGTTCTAATGTCTAGAATAATCAATGAACTTGCACTTGCACATAACATACCGAGGTTATCACGGTAAGAAAAAGTTAATTTTAAAAAGAATTTTAGGCACTGAAACACCGTAAACTATCCGTTACCAATGTTTTGTGCGCCGAGCCTAGTTTGACGCAGTGTTCTTCAAACCTGATTAAAATTATATGCAGGCAGAAGCAGGTTAAACACAAAAAAAACTTGTGAGATGAGATAGACAAACGGCAATATATGTAATATGATAAACATGAGGCAAAGTACAAATTTCAAGTTATAAATTCCGAAGCGTAACATGCTATCTCTACCGAAGACAAGTAATATCTGTTTTTGGATCGCAGTTAGATGGTACTCGGAGGCAGGAGAGAGTTTTTGGTTAAAATTACGAGGAGAGGGTAAGTTGAGTGGAGGGATGGTTGAACAGACCCCTTGTCAGTGGGGGTGGATCGGGGGAGCTGGATGAAGGCCGAAAAGAATCCTTGCGGAAAATTCCATAATACGAAGACAAAGTGATGGGCTAGATGAACTTCAATAAAACAAATACGCGGAATGGTCGTAACGACTCAAAGGATAAGAAGAGAAAAGCATAATGAACCTTAAGATTTAAAACTGGCAATCTCGTAAACAGATGTTGAAAACTATAGTTTGCCAGGAAAGTTAGGTTAAAGCACATTTCTAGCATAAAAGTATACAATAAAAATGAATTGCAGGTAAAAGTGCAGAAGTTTGAAAAGCAAGATTTGGGATGTACAAAGTATAAAATAAACCTAAAATTATGGAGTAAAAGATAAAATCGTAGAATGCTTACGTTCTGGACGTAACACTTTAGTTAACAATTACAACTACTTCTACGAGATATTTTTAATCAAGAGAAAGTTTTTTGTTTTGGTTGAGCAACATATGAAAGTAATTGTTTATAATAATTGTTTATAACAATTAACCTGAATCTTAAACCTAATATTCATGTTCCTGAAGTATATCTGCAATAATCCTAATAGATATCGGTTTCTCTTAAGTATTTTCTTCGAAAACAAAAAATAATATTCGTAAAATTTCCAATGTTGACGTTTCATTCTTTTAAATAATAAATTTCACAAAATGAAATTGAAAAATCGGACTTAGGGGTTATAGGGGTCATAAAAATCAAAAGACGTCGATAGAGTCTTTTATGAACGATGAATGCCAGACTTGCTGTTTTTATAAACGTAAAATGTCTTAAACACATATTCAGAAAATTAAAATATTTTTATAACATTAATATGTTGGATATTAGATGGTTTTCTAATACTTTAATTCTGTTTTTAGATTTTTGATATTAGATTTTAAGACCTTGGATTATAGATTTTAATATTTAGGGTTATAAAATGCAATAGCTTGGATTTTAGGTTTTAATATATTTATATTATAAATTTAAAAATCTCCTCTTGCAATGTAGAATACAAGATTTTACCCGGTATTACCTATTCTTTAAGATCTGTAGATTTTAGTTCCTACAATCTGGATGGCTGTCCCATAGTTAATAGCCCAAGATTATACCTGGTAACCCATATTTTTAATTTCGAGTATAATCCATTTGTCTCATTTTATGGTGACTCATACCCTGTCCTGGTTACCGGACAACCTGCCAGTGTAAATTTCCTTATCTCTATAAGCAGATTTGGGACATACCCGTCAAATGCCTAGCTGCTCCTGGGAACAAAACAAATCCCAAAAAACAAATGAAAAATACGGAGAGGAGTTTCCAATAACTCCCTCCATGAATCCCAGTGGAAAATGTTACATAACTGCAATTTAACAGTTCTACAGTAGAAAAGAACAGGTTCTGTAACTTTTTAATAGCAGGGATGGAATATAGGACGAGTAATGTTATCCATAAATAGTCCATGGAACAAAGATCAAAAAGGTGCCTGGGATTAAGGCCTATATGTTTTCAGGAAAAAATATTTGGTCATACCGAATCAACTTATTGATTTGTGGAAAAAAGGTTTATTATTAATTGAAGATGTTAAAAAAAGCTTCATTTGTTAGATCGTGCATTAATATTGTTTGATTTGTTTCCTCAAAAATTAGTAAAACTCGGCAAAAATGTCCGCTATGCAAAATCTATTTTTTTCTCTCAAAAACTGCCTGTACATGCATTAAAGTCTATGAAAATTTGTTTTATGAAGCTGAAAATACATGCAAAATTTGAGCCTAAAATAATAAATAGTTTTCGAGAAAAGCTATTTGTTATTAAAAAATCTTCAGATTAACTCTTTGTCAAGTTGAACATTTCTCTTTAAATACAAGATATGCACCTGTTTTTTATTTACATTCTGTGGGTATTGTTTCTCGGAAGGCGCACATAGCAGCTGCTGGATGATTCTCGTAGGCCAGTTTGTCAACGATTTTAACATAGTGTATTTTCTTCAGAAAAAAGTTGAAGTAGGTGAATTGTTGCAAAATTTTCAGTTTGTGATAGATAGTTTAATAAGTGTAGTGTGCAAAAGTGTACCCAGCAGCAACGTAATCAGGGAGCGTCGAGTAAATTATGCTTAAAAAACAAACTTCTTAGTGATTTTGTCTTAACCCTTAATTACTTAGTTTTTTCACCAAAGCGATATGACCCGAGATTAATGAAAAACAAATTTTCAGTTCAGCATCCATTTTTTGTAACATTATTAAACAAATATTGAAATAACAAACTAATACTGACATTATATCGAAAAATGATGTCAGCAATTGTTCAATTAGTGAAAATATAAAAAATACACTTACCTTTGAAGCACTAGACGTGCTTTTTCTGAGCTTTTAATGCAAAATTTGTCATCAGCGCAAAAAGCTAGCTGAAATTTTAACCAGGCGCGCCTAGGCGGAAACTGCTTACCCCACTTCACCGCCATACGCTCCGACCGCATTTGGTAGAAAATAAACCCTATTATCAACTGAATTTTCTGACAAATCAACTACAATCAGTAAGTTCTATTTAATAAAATCCAGTTAATAATATTTACCCATTTCAGCTGTATATATTGAAATTTGCGACTGCAATAATTTTCATAAAAAAAATTAACCTCCCCTCCCCCCATCGTACAGAAACTATTTTCATCTTAAAATCAATTCCGATTGTTTATGATAAAAATTAAAAAAGTTCTTCTATTTGTTGATGAGACACAAACGTACTGTTCCTTTGCAGCTATTTTTAACGTACTTAATACTCTAAAATCAATCAGCGACTAAGTATTCGTTACACTATAACCTTTTAGGATCAAAGTTTGTCCACTTTTATGGCTTTGCGACCGAACAGTGGTGCCTGTATATGGAAGATAAGGACATGGTGAGAAAGAATAAAGATACAAGATCGGTTTTTCCTTTACCATACTTTGATAAATAACGATATGAAATTACAAAATTCGAAGTTCCCGTTTTGTGTTCATGCACATGCAGCATATGCGTTTCATTCATATTTGAATATTAACCGCGCATGACCTTTGAACCCTACTGCATCTCGGGTTATTCAAAAAATGGATTCGAGTCAGGAAAGTAAGTACTTTGCACATACTGTAATGAAAATTCTCGATTAGGTTTCTATTTTTCATTAAATCAATAGGAAAATCATGAAAATTGCATAAGTTTTCTTTAAAAAATAAAAGTACATTTATAGAAA
>JAAAKG020050648.1:0-18397 GCA_010014905.2 Druon quercuslanigerum
GGTTATAAAAATTTTTAGATTGATCTGGAATTCTCGCGTTATTTATTTAAATAACACGTTCACTCCGCAACACTGCTACTTATGCTTTCGATTATTTTATTTTGGAAATCTATTCGCACATCCGGTTTCTGTAGGTTTTCAATTTTGATTCGCGTTCGTTT
Source organism: Druon quercuslanigerum (assembly GCA_010014905.2). Taxonomy (NCBI): domain Eukaryota; kingdom Metazoa; phylum Arthropoda; class Insecta; order Hymenoptera; family Cynipidae; genus Druon; species Druon quercuslanigerum. The sequence goes on from JAAAKG020050648.1 coordinate 162, forward strand.
TGCTTTCTTGGTTCTCTTTTTTCTCCATCCCCGACCTAAGCTAATTTTCGAGATCAGAAGGTAATGATCGGTATTGCATTCAGAACCCCTCAAGACCCTTGTATCTTTGACTAAATCTCTTAATCTTTCATCCGCAACAACAAAGTCATTATAATCTGGCTATTTCCTTTAGACCAGGTGTACATGTGGATCATTTTATGCATAAAGCAAGTATTTGTAATAAACAGGCCCTTTTCTAAGCACAAGAAAACTAATTTATCTCCGCTATAGTTTCTTCTTGGGTCCCCAAAATTACCTAGTGCTCTTTCTGTATCCTCATTTTGGATGCCAACCCACCCATTCATATCTCCTAGCAGAATTATTCTTTCACCGTGATCGCAAATATTTATCGTATCACTTAAAATTTCCCAGAAGGCGTCTTTTACTTCTCTGGGATGACTATCAACTGGCGCTTAACATGCTATGATAAATAATCTTCTATTTCCTACTTTTACTCTAGCCCACAGCAATCTGGGAGATACGAAATCATGATCTCCGAGATGCTGCTTCGCTCTTTCATTCAAAATAAGACGTAATCATTGCCTAAGATGTGTTTCACTATCTACTCCTGACCATATTTCAAATCCGCCTTTCAACAACCCGTTTTCTATGACCCTACTTTCGCATCCCTTTTTCCTTGTTTCAGGCACACATAAAACATCTAGCTTCCTTACATACATATACTTTCTCGTAATTCTTTTAACTTGAGATAATTCACCCCTCTAGGATTCCAAATACCAAATTTCCATTCGTCGCCTGAAACTTGACCTTTACATTTTCCGTGTGCGTGTCTTTTGTCAATTAAAGTTTCAGTTCTTTCTGAGGCTACTTCATTGTTTGTATTATTCATGGTTTAGATTATACGCCCAACTACATGCAATAAGTTTATTTTGCGAGTCGAAATCATATTCAAGTTAAGCAGCAATTCTTCATATCGTGGAAACTGTTATTATAACTTCCATCCCACCAAACTTCAGTTAATAAGGAAGGGTTGAGTAAGGGGTGGGGGCGACAAAGTCGTCGTGTGTTGATGTTTTTATACTGAGAAGATCACCAGTCTTCAGCAGCGTTACATTAGATGGGAGTTCATGTGATCCCAGCTTATTGTAGCCAGCCGTCCTCTGGACTATATATACAAATAAATTTTAAAAATTTCAGAACTTCGACAAAATTTAAAATGTAAACAATACGAGTGCATGCATCGAGGGTTCGTGAGATACTGATTTTTGGTCGATATGGGCAGGAAGACAAGTCACATTTCTTTTGCGTGTCTTCTTTGTTGTTTTTTTTAAAGTGTCCGCGCGTCGGTCTTTAGAGATTTCTACAAAATTCGTTCAAGTAATAAATAGCTGTATTCGATTCCAGCGAGATTTTACAACATTTAAAAATTTTTGACAAATTTTATCAAATATAAATTTTGTAGAAATTGTTTATGTAAGTTGTTGGCTTTAGTGTCAAGTGAATTGAAACTAATTAAGTTGTTTCAAATGTTTCGGCACACAATGGTGGCCCTCATCAGTGAGTTTTATTAAATCTGTGAAAAGTACATGATATCTTGTATGTACGCAGTTTTACATTTGGAAGCATTATTCTTCGATTAATATCTCAGATGTGAAATTATAACATTACTTAAATTTAAATTTAAATTTGATTTAATTTTGTTAATAACTATTCATTAATCTTGCAGTAATCCTAAAACATTGTTTTATTTTAGCGAAGTACAAAAAATGTTTTGTTTGTTATTTTTAAAATTGATCTGTTTATACGAGAAAAAAAATCAACCATTTTTTTATGGCAGAGAAATGTAAATGATCAAATAAACTTATCTTTAGCGCGACTGTTGAATATTCTAGCTTGACACCATTTAATTTTCGCGGTCAGAACTTTGACAAAATTTAAAATGTAAACAATACGAGTATATGCATCGAGGGTTCGTGGCATACTGTTTTTTTCGATATGGGCAGGAAGATAAGAGTCACATTTCATTTGCGTGTCTTTTTTGTTATTTTTTTAAGTGTCTACGCGTCGGTCTTTAGAAATTTCTACGAAATTCTTTCAAGTAATAATGAAGTGTATTCGATTCCAGCAAGATTTTAAAAAATTTGAAAATTTTTGAAAAATGTTTAAAATATAATTTTTGAAATTTTATTAATTACTTTCTCATCCAGAGAAAATGCTAGATTTGTGAAAAATTTACCCCCCCCCCCCCGCGTACCGGTTTTTGTCAAATGGCCACGTTTTGAGACCCCCTGAAACCATAAAACAGATTTTTACGAATGTGTCTTAAAATAAAGGTCAGGTTCGTTAGCCAGCCGTTTTGGATAAAAATTCAAAAAGTGAGCACAATTTGAACATTTTTGATACCACTTTTTTCAAGATTCAAAAATTCTCTGTGCAGTTATTTATAGCAGTCAAAAAAAAACATTTTCTCCTAAAGACTTTTTTTTGATAAAAGGAAAATTTTCAGAGATATAGAATTTTCAAAATCCAAAAAAAGTAACGAAAATTAACATTTTCAGCCAAACAACGCACAATAAGAAAAAAAGTTAAAACATGAAAAATGTTTCTTTTGACACACCCTACAAGATTATCATAACGTCTTTTCTCATTTTTTTAGAAAATCGGAAATTTAAATTTGTTTTGCACAAAAAACACTAAAAAATCGAAAAATCCATCTTACTGTCAAACTATGTAAGATACGACAAATGATGATTGACCAAAATTGTGCACTAAAAAGAAATCTACAAATTTTTTATGAGTGATATTTTGATAGGGCGCGCTCAAACTTGCGATCGAAAAAATTTGTATTAAATTTAAAAAAAAACTAAATTTCAAATTAGATAGTTCTAAGTATTAAAAAACATTTTCTTTTTATTTCCGAACCAAAAAGGACTGGTTGGGTGGCGGAGCAGTTTTTTCTAGACATTTTCATTTTGTAAAAAAAATCGGTTGAGTTCGATTTCGCTGCAATATCTAACATGTTGTGTGCATCTTCAGGAACAAGTTTGTTAAACATCTCAACAAAATTTCTCATATTTTTTACGTGGGGCCGTTTATAAAATTCACTTAAATAATGTTTTTTGCAACGATTAACTTCGTCAGTTATTGCACATAGGATTTTATAAAGAATAATAATTAAAATCCACAGTAGCTATAAGTATTGAACAAAATTTTTTGCATATAATGATTTGTTATAAACATGATGAAAAATATTGTTGACATTTTAAATATACTTTTTTTGAAGATGCGCAACCTGTTCAAAATTTCAGCTAAATTAAACACAACAGATTTTTTTACAATATACGAAATTAGGAACGCTTAAAAAATATTCTCCCTCATCCCTCTGTCACTTTCGGATTATAAAATAAGTAAATAAATGTTTTTTAATACTTTGAACTATCCAGTTTGAGAATCCAATAACAAAATCATCGCTTCAACTTCACTGCAAAAACGCACAAAGTTATATTAATTAAAGCTTTTTTGTGTATGAAGTGTCTGGACATACCGAAGAATTCAGCTTTTTAACTGAAATTTCGGTAAAAATAGCCCCTTTTATGCAGCTCCCCTTACTAGCACTGACAAAAATCTAGCTATTTGTACCAAAATTTCTGCACAGGTAGCTACTGCCAATCTTATACTCTAAAGAAACTCGTGTACAGTTTTTACGTATCTCTTAATCGAAACTAACAATTCAAGTATACATGTTGAGAAAATGTTGCGACATCACGTGTTTTGACAATAACATATAATTGATTAGGATATCAGCCTAGAACTATTCAGGTCATTTTAAGACAAATAACTAGGTGTCCCTAATTTGTTCATCCTAATGGCCTTTTTTCGGTCATTTTAATTTAATAATTGTCTATTGTTACGATAGAATTACAAGGGGAAAGGGTGGGTCCAGGAATCGGTAAAGCATTGCCTCTCTCTCTCTCTCTTTCTCTTTCTCGCTCTCTCTTTTAGTAGTTGCGCCTGTTACGCCACTGAATGATACTGGATTCTATCGCTGCTCATTCGGTTAGAAGTGCGAGGACAGATAAATGAAAAGCGTGCGAATCTTTAAATTTAGACTAATTTGCACTAATGCCAAGAGCTATACGTACAACAAACTTTCACATACAGTTTCATTGATAGATCGATGGAAGCGATGGAACTGTAATTCGTTCTCAAATGCGTCTCACCTTGATGCACCCGCATATACTTCACGGACCGCATCTGACGAGGTGGCCGAGTGGTTAAGGCGTTGGACTGCTAATCCAATGTGCTCTGCACGCGTGGGTTCGAATCCCATCCTCGTCGATCGTTTTTTGCTCCAGAGAAGAAAAAAAGCCACTTGAAGCAAGCAAAGTCAGCCAACCAATTTAAAATGATTGTGATTCAGGAGGATGTTTACTATATTGCATTCCCGATTGCGTAAAAGGTTGGAATTTATTTTTCGTGCTTGCACGTATGTTTTGTCGAATGTCCTTGAAGGGGCTGTATCTTAACAGAGGCGAAAAGAATGGGTGCGGTATCAATTCTATATAAATACACTATCTACAAAATTATTTAATAAATTAATATCTTTTAAACTCTACAAAAAAAACATAATACATTTTTAAAAAATTTCTAACATTAAAAAGATTGTTATTTATTCAATTTCAATTGTTGATATTTTATCAAAATAAGACTTTAATAAATGTTACACGTCGAAAATAAGTATTTTAGCTTACGTTCCCTTTTAATTTTTTAATGTTTCAAACAATGAATGTTGAAAGTGATTTGTATGACAGCAATTAGAATTGGTGACGGGATTATCTAGTGGGTGTTCTCTAAAACAGTACTTACAGTGCTTTTACTAAAAACCATCAGAATTAGTGACAGGATTATATAGTGTGTGTCTCTAAAACAGGATCAAAGAAACAATAAAACACAAAAAAACACAGGGAGTAACTCATCTTTGCATTATTATTACTAAAAAGATAAAAGTAGCTTAAAATAAATAAAATAAATTAATAGCAATTAAGTTTGTATTAGATTTGATTGTTTTTATAACATGGTTTTCAATGATAATGACAAAAATTGGGGAAATGGTATTGATGTTATTGGAGGACCAGTAAAAAATATAAAAGAATTTTACACAATTAGTAAAAAACTTAGAACTACGATAGTACAAAAAGAATTTTTGATAAAATGTAAAATTCATGGAGTGTTTCCTAAAAAGATTTTTGATATCAACAAAATAATCTGTTTTGAATTCAAAAATAAAAGAAATAAAGTAAAATTGGAGACAAATACAGAAAAATCAAAAAAATCTATATTAAATTTGACTATTAAAGATTGCTATTCAAAAATACAATTTTTAAACAGTACTATAAAAGAAATCATACAAAAATTAATTCAACAAGTGCCTGCTTTTATTATCAAAGAATGTTTTGAAAAAGAAATCAAACTTAATCAAAAGCCATTAATGATAATAAAAAACATAATAAGAAATTTTTAAGTATTCTTAAAGAACAAGGAGATGTTCAAAAGTTGTCTCTGAATATTCACTTTAATCTTTTCCATGATCAACCTGATCCCTGGTTTTTAAATATTTCTAATGTAACTATTCCACAAAGAGTCATAGATATTTTGAGATTAGGTGATGGTTTTAGTTGTAAATTTGTTGAAAAAAAATTACAGTCAGTTACTTGAAATAATTAAGGATATAGAATCTAATATTAGTAAAATTCCTGACAATAAAGTAGATGAATTTAGATCAATATTTTGGGGTTTATCTAACGATTTCTTAAATAATAATATTCCAAATACGAGACTAGAAAAGGAATTGAATGAAGCTTTAAGGAAAACAAATTTTTTTTGAAAAATCATCCAGAATTAATGATTACGAAATCAGATAAAGGTTCGATTACGATAGCTATTCAGAAAGATATGTATATTAAAAAAATGTTACACATTTTTAATGATGAGGGTAGTTTTCAGTTAGTCCCAAATAATCCAACTCAAATGCTTCAAAAAGGAACATTTAAAATCCTAAATAGTATGAGAACTAAAAAATTCTTAGGGAATAATATTACGCGGTGTTATATTGATACAACGAGCACTCATATTTCATTAGCTAATGGCCTTGTTAAAACACATAAAACTGATTATCCATTACGACCAGTTATTTCTACAATCTGTTCTTCAACTAGAAAATTAGAAGAGTTATTAAACAATATTATTAAAAAATCTATTAAAATTTCTAAAATCTCAATAAAAAATAGTTATGCTTTCTTAAAACTAATTGAAAATGTAATAATACCGGTTGATCATATTTTTGTATCTTTTGATGCAATAGCAATGTTCCCAAATATACCATATAAAAGAGTTGAAAAGGCGATAATTAAACGTTGGGATTTTATTAAATCTAACACAAGAATTCCCAAAAAACAATTTTTAGATGCGATAGAATATGTTTTTTATTCTGTCTACTTTAAATTTAATAATAATTTCTATAAAAAAAAGTTTGGAACACCCATAGGATCTGTTTTGTCACCAATTTTAGCTGAAATTGTTATGGAAGATTTAAAAAATGAAGTTTTTGATAAAATTGATTTTAATATTGATTTTTATGCCAGATATTTTGATGACTCAGCACTTAGTGTTCATAAGAATAAAGTAGAGACTCTTCTAAATATGTTTAATAGCATACATCCAAGATTACAATTTACAGTTGAAATTGAAATGGAAGGAAAATTACATTTTCTTGATATGACCTTAATTAAAACCGATGAAAGACAGCTAATCACAGATTGGCATATGAAAACTATTTCTTCAGGAAGAACATTTAGTTTTCTTCCCAATCATTCTATTCAACACAAGGTAGGAGTTGTTAAAAACTTAATTGATAGATCTCTTATATTGTCAAATCCAATTTTTCATGAAAAAAATATAGAAAAATGTAAACAAATATTGTTTCTTAACCATTATCCATTTGAGTTTATTGAAAAACATGTACATAACAGGATAAATTATATTAAAAATATTAATAACAAACAAAATAAGTGAAAGAAGGAAGAGTATAATACTTTTAACACTATTGTTATTCCATTTTTTGGTAAAATCTCAAAAATCCTGAAATCAATGTTAGGTAGATTAGGTTTACATACCATATATAGAACTCGTTTTAAGAGTAATACGATAGTCAAATTAGGAAATGATAAATATGACACACGCTAGATAAGAGGGATGTAATATATAAGATTAATTGCAAAAACTGTAGTGCTGTGTATATAGGGCAAACACGAAGAACACTTAGACTTAGGAAAGAGGAATATGAAAAAAAATTTAATAGAAGTCCTACATATCACTCTGTTCTCTCAAAACATAAAATTACACATAATCATGACTTCAATTGGAACGATATTAAGATCCTTTACCATGAGAGAAATCAAAAAAGAGGGAATTTATGGAAATGTTATTTATAAAGAGAGAAAGGGATAAAGCCATTAATTTAAAAAGGGATCTCGTAAGATACAACAGAGTATGGGATCGAGTCATTAATTGGATATAAACAATTTATTGTTAAAGTTTTAATTAAAGAATGAAAAAAGTATTTCTGAACAATTATTTCTAAAATAAACTTACAGACCATGTTAGAATTAATCATATTTCAGAGAATATCCATTGAAATATTTTCTTTTTAGGTTACATCATCTTTTTGTTTTATACCTTAGTTTATCCTATAAATTACTCCCTGATGAGGAGGTCTAAATTGGCCTCGAAACATGTTGGTCCGCAAGTAGTATAAAAAGGACGGAGAAAGAGAAAGAATGACAGGTTGGTTTTTTGGTTGATTCTTTATCTTTTTCTCTCCCTTTTTTCTTTTATGTTGATATTTTTGTCTCTAATGAGCCGAAAAGTGAGATAGTTTGGAAATATGATTTTTTAATGATATAATTTTTTTCGTGTTTTTAGGCATAAAATTATTCTTGAAAATTTCATTACTTTCCAATCTCAAAATATAAAACTCTATTATAATTTTTACCCAAAAATAATAATTTTTAAAAAAATATTTAAGTTTTCAAGCTAAAAAGTTGAATGTTTTAGAAAACAGTTGAATTCTCAATCGTGAAAGAAAAGTTTTTACCTAAAAAGTTAATGTTTAACAAAAAATATGAATTTTCATTTAAAAAGTGGATTTTAAACAAAATAGTTTGATTTTCTACCAAATTTGTGAAATTTCATGCCAAAAAGACAACTTTCTACAACATAGCTGAATTTTCAACCCGAAAATATTAATTTTGAAAAAAGGGTTAATTTACGACCAATCAGTTAAAATTTCAAACGAAATTATGAGTCTTTAATCAAAAAAATTAATTTTTTACAAATTAATTGCCAGTATTGAAGAAAAAATGTTTCAATTTCAAATAAAAGACATTTGAATTCAACCAGAAAAATACGAATTTTCAACAAAATAGTTGAATCCTCAACCATAAGAGGCCAATTAAAAAAAAGCTAAATTTTTACAAAAATATACTAATTTTTGACAAAATTAAGGACAAGAAAAATCTCTAGCAAGGAAGTTAATTTTCAATCAAGAAAGATAATTTTTCAACGAAAAAGTTTCACTTTTCACTAAAACAGATAAATTTTTATCCAAAAAAAGAATTGCTAAATTTTCATTTAAAAAACTAATTTTTAATAAAAAATACGAATTTTTAACAAAAAAGTTAAATTTATACCAAATAGTTTAATTTTCTACCAAATCGGTAAAATTTAAAACCGATCAAAAAAATAAATTTAGACAGAAAAATGAAATATTTAATATTTAAACAAATTTTAGGCGATTTTCCAACCAGAAAAGATACCATTTTTAATTTTAAATATTAATTTTGAGCAAAAAATGGAATAGTTACATTTTCAGCGTGGAAAATTAATTCTCAACCACAAGAACACAATTTTTTTTTCATAGTTAAATTTTCACCCAAAAACAAGCTTTCTTAACTAAAATAACAATTTAATAATAATATGAAATTATAATTTTAATCATTTAATCATAGTTTTAAAAAATGAAATTTTAAGAAAAGAGTTGTATTTTCAACCAAAAAATTGATTTTTAAACCCAGAATATTACTTTTCTAAAAAACATGAATATTTCAGTTTAATTTTTCAATCAAAAAATATTTTAGTTTAATTGTCAATCCAGAAACATTTTCGATCAATTTTCAATCCAAAAATATTTCAGTTAAATTTTCAATCCTAAAACAGGAATTTTTAACAAAAAATTTAATTTTCCGCAAAACATTCCAATTTTTAAGCCAAACAGACGGATTTTGTATGCATTTAAAAAAATTTTAAACTAGAAAATATCATTTTTTAACCCAAATCGGATAAGTTAAAATTGTAGTTAAAGAAATTTATTCTCCGCCAAAAAAATTATTTCCATAAAGATATTGAATAGACTTAATTTGTTCACGAAACAACTATTTTTTGGAACATTTTTTTAATAAGTAATAATTCTTGTAAACTCAGAATAAGAATTTTTATCAAAAAATTTAATTTTGACACAAAACGGTTGAATTTTCAATCCAAAAAGAAGAATTTTCTAAAAAAAAAAAATGGAATCGTCGACCAGAAAATATGAATTTTGAACAAAAAAGTTCATTTCCAGCCAAATATTTGAATTTTAAACTAAAAACTATCAATTTTCAACTCAAAATAAAAAAGTTAAATTTGCAGTTGAGAAAATTTATTCTTAACGACAAAAAAAAACGAATTTTAAACCAATGAGATTAATTTCCTACCAAAAAAGAAGAATTTTCAACAACAACAAAATACAGTAATTTCCAACGAAATAATTTAATTTTTGAATAGAAAAGATCAATTTTCTCTCTAAACTAAAAAAATTTTTCAAGCATAAAAAACGAAATTTTAGCAAAATAGGTCAATTTTAAATTAAGGTGATAAATCAAAAATCGTGAATCTATAACTGGAATAATTAAATTTTAAACGAACAAACAATAAATTTTTTATTTAAAAAATATATTTAAATGTTGAATAAAAAGACATTTTAGTTAATCTTTTGAGTTTAAGTTTAACTGATCGAATTTTCATCCGAAAATGTAATAGTTAAATATCCAGCTTAAAAAATTGATTTTTAAGTAAAAAAATTCAACAAATTATTTAAATTTTTAAGCAAAAAAATATTTTTTTAACTAAAATGATGAATCTTTGACCCAAAAAAATAAATTTTGAACCAAATACTTAAATTTATAACCAAAAAGATGAATTTTTTATTTAAGAAAATTAATTTTTCATCAAAAGTACCACTTGATAAGAAAATACATCAATTTTCAACAAAATTGTTGAATTTTTAACTAAAAACAATCAATTGTTTCTAAGACGAATGTTCAATAAAACAGTTAAATTTTCCATAATATAGATGAATTTTGAATAAAACATATTTTCTCAATTCATAAAGAAATCTTATTTATTTTATTTTTTGAACAAAAAAGATTTAAATTTTAAATAAAAAACATTGCAATTGGAACAAAAAAAAACTAATTTTTAACAAAATAGTTGGATCTACAAATAAAAATATTAATTTTTTACCAAAAAAAGATCGAATTTCAGATCAGATTTCAGTTGAATTTTTAAGCCAAAAACTGAAACTTTTAACAAAGTAGTCAAACTTTGATCCAAACAGTTACATTTGACATCGATGAGATTAATCAATTTTTACCGAATAATCTAGAAGTAAAATTTTCAATTAAAAAAATTACTTTGCAACTAAATAAGGATTTTTCTAAAAAATAAATGTATTCTTAACAAAATGGTTTAGCTGTCAATAAAACAGATGATTTTTTAACAAAAAAATATCAAATTTCAAACAAAATAGATGAATTTTTAAACCGAGAAGACAAATTTTCAAAAAATGAAACAGTTTAATTTTGAATAGAAAAATATAATATTTATAGTTGAATTTCCAACTAAAAACTATTACTTTTCAACCAATAATTTAATATTTAAATTTGCAGTTTAAAAAATTCCAACGAAGAAAATCGAATTTTCACCAAAATAATTGAATCTTCAACCAAATAGTAGATTTTTTTAACCAAAAGAGTGGAATTTCAAATCAAAAATATATTAGTATCTAATAGTAGACTTTTGAATTAAAAAGAATTTAAGCGGAAAAACGAAAAAAAGGAAGAATTTTTTTTAAAACAGGGAAAAAAGAGAAATCTTTATAAAAAAAGGGCGAAGAAAGAATTAAAAATAAAATCACTAATTTTCAATTTTTAAGCATTAAAAAAAATTGTTGAACAGGGTGTCCGGCGATTCCTACAACTAAAGTTTAAGGTCTTTTACAGGTCTTCCAGGACAAAAAATCAAGTTTTTTCAGGGTTTTTTTTACACTAAATAACCAAAAAAAAACTGTTTGTTAAACCTGTAAAAGTTGAAACATTAAATTTTTTATTAGACAACAATTTCTAAAGAAAACAGAATCATAAATAAACAAATTCCTAATTTTTTACGAACATAAGTCGTCTTTGTGAAATCTGTGGGAATATTTTAAAAATGTTGTAGTTTTCGAAATTCTTGAAAGTTTTGAAATCTTTATGAAATTTTTAAAATCTTTGTGAATTTGTTCAAATCTTTTGAAATATTATAAAATCTTTGTGGAATCTTGAAATTTTTGTAAAATCTTATAAAATGTTTGAAGTCTTTGAATTTTCTTATGACATCTTTCTTCAATCTTTTTTTGTAAAAACTTTTATTTTCGTTTGAAATCATTGAAATCTTTTGAAATCTTCTCAAATTTTTTTAAACCTTTTGAAATTGTTTAAAACCTTTAAAATTTTTCAATCTTTGAATTTAAAATCTTTATGAAATATTCAAAATCTTTAAAAAAATCTTTTATATCTTTTTGAAATCTTTTAAACAAATTTAAAAGCGTTTAAAATCTTTAAAATGTTTTGAAATCTTTGTGAAATTTTTTGGAAATATTTGAAATCTTTTGTATTCCTTTGAAATCATTAAAATATTTAAAATCTTTGCGAAATCTTTTCAAACTTTGGTAAAATCTTTGAAATTCTTGAAATCTTTGTGAAATGTTTTCAAACACTTTAAAATATTTATGAAATATTTGAAATATTTGTGAAATCTTTCTTTAATCTTTGTTTGTCAAATGTTTTATGTACGCTTGCATCACTGAAATCTTTTGAAATCTTTTGAAGTCTTTTGAAATCTTCTCAAATTTCTTGAAACCTTTTGAAATTTTTCAAAACCTTTAAAATGTTCTGAGATCTTTGAAATTTGTTGAATTTTTTTTATTTTCTTAATTTATTTGAAATTACTGGAATATTTGAAACTTTTTGAAATATTTGAAATTTAAAAAAAAAATTTGAAGTCGTTTAAAATCTTTCGAAATTTTGTATTTTGTTGTGAAATCTTTAAAATTCTTATATTCTTTTTACATCTCTATGAAATTTTGATAAAATCCTGTAATTATTTTTGAAATATTTATAAAATCTTTTATATTCATTTAAGATCCTTAAAATCCTTGAAATCTTTGAAATCTAGTTTACTGTACCCTTTTTTAAATCTTTGAATTTGAAATCTTAATGAAAATTTTATTAAAAATTTGTGAAATGTTCAAAATCATTAAAAAATCTTTTATATATTTTTGAAATATTTTAAGTAAATTTGAAAGCGTTTAAAATCTTTAAAACGTCTTGAAATCTTTGTGAAATTTTTAGGAAATATTTTAAATCTTTTGTATTCCTTTGAAATCATTAAAATATTTAAAACCTTTAAGAAATCTTTTTAAACTTTGGTAAAATCTTTGAAATTCTTGAAATATTTGTGAAATCTTTCTTTAATCTTTGTTTGTGACATGTTTTGTGTACGCTTGCAATCACTAAAATCTTTTAAAATAGTTTGAAATATTTTGAAAATCTTCTAAAATTTCTTGAAACCTTTTGAATTTTTTTAAAACCTTTAAAGTGTTCTGAGAGCTTTTAAATTTTTTTAAATTTTTTTACTTCTTCAATTTATTTGAAATCACTGGAATATTTGAAACTTTTTGAAATATTTGTACATTTTCTTAAAAAATCTGAACTCGTTTAAAACCTTTGAAATCTTCTCAAATTTTAAAAATCTTTTTGAAAAATTTGTGAAATCTTGGAAATCTTTGTGAAATCTTCTGCTCAAATTAGAAATCGTTTCAAATTTTTAAAATGTTTTGAAATCTTTGAAATCTAGTCTACTGTATCCTTGTTTAAATCTTTGAATTTGAAATCTTTATGAAAATTTTATGAAATATTTGTGAAATGTTCAAAATCTTTTATATCTTTTTGAAATCTTTTAAGCAAATTTGAAAGCATTTAAAATCATTAAAATATTTAAAATCTTTGCGAAATCTTTCTAACCTTGGGTAAAGTCTTTGAAATTCTTGAAATCTTTGTGAAATGTTTTCAAACACTTTAAAATCTTTATGAAATCTTTGAAATCTTTGTGAAATCTTTCTTTAATCTTTGTTTGTAAAATGTTTTGTGTACGCTTGCAATCACTGAAATCTTTTGAAATCTTTTGAAATCTTCTGAAATTTCTTGAAACCTTTTGAAATTTTTTAAAACCTTTAAAATGTTCTAGGATCTTTTAAATTTTTTTAAATTTTTTATTTCTCCAATTTATTTGAAATCACTGGAATATTTGAAACTTTTTTAAATATTTGGAAATTTTCTTAAAAAATCTGAACTCGTTCAAAATCTTTGAAATCTTCTGAAACTTTAAAAATCTTTTTGAAATCTTTGTAAAATCTTTGAAATCTTTGTGAAATTCTTCTGCTTAAATCAGAAATCCTATCAAATCTTTAAAATGTTTTCAAAGCATTAAAATGTTTTGAAATCTTTGAAATCTAGTATACTGTACCCTTGTTTAAATTTTTGAATTTGAACTCTTTATGAAATTTTTATTAAATATTTGTGAAATGTTCAAATTCTTTTAAAAATCTTTTATATTTTTTTGAAATCTTTTAAACAAATTTGAAAGCATTTAAAATCTTTCAAATGTTTTGAAATCTTTGTGAAATTTTTAGGAAATATTTGAAATCTTTTGTATTCCTTTGAAATCATTAAAATGTTTAAAATCTTTGCGAAATCTTTTCAAACTTTGGAAAAATTATTTGAAATTCTTGAAATCTTTGTAAAATGTTTTCAAACACTTTAAAATCTTTATGAAATCTTTGTTTGTGGAATGTTTTGTGTTCGCTTGCAATCACTGAAATCTTTTGAAATATTTTGAAATCTTTTGATATCTTCTCAAATTTCTTGAAAACATTTAAAATGTTCTGAGATCTTTTAAATTTTTTGAAATTTTTTTTTCTTCAATTTATTGGAAATCACTGGGATACTTAAAACTTTTTGAAATATTTGGAAATTTTCTAAAAAAAATGTGAACTCGTTTAAAATTTTCTGAAATTTTAAAAATCTTTTTGAAATTTGTAAAATCTTTGAAATCTTTGTGAAATCTTCTGCTCAGAACATAAATCGTTGCAAATCTTTAAAATGTTTTGAAATATTTTTAAATCTTCTGAAATTTCTTGAAACCTTTTGAAATTTTTTAAAACCTTTAAAATGTTCTAGGATCTTTTAAATTTTGTAAAAATTTTTTATTTCTTCAATTTATTTGAAATCACTGGAATATTTGAAACTTTTTGAAATATTTGGAAATTTTCTTTTAAAAAAAGTGAACTCGTATAAAATCTTTCGAAATTTTGTATTTTGTTGTGAAATCTTTAAAATTTTTATATTCTTTTTACATCTCTATGAAATTTTAATAAAATCCTGCAATTATTTTTGAAATATTTCTAAAATCTTTTATATTATTTTAAGATCCTTAAAATCCTTGAAATCTTTTGAAATTTTTAAATCTTTTTGAAATATTTGTGAAATCTTGGAAATCTTGATGAAATCTTCTGCTCAAATTAGAAATCGTTTTAAATCTTTAAAATGTTTTTAAATCTTTGTGAAATGTTTAGGAAATATTTTAAGTCTTTGTATACCTTTGAAATCATTAAAATGTTTAAAATGTTTGTGAAATCTTCTCAAACTTTGGTAAAATCTTTGAAATTCTTGAAATCTTTGTACAATATTTTCAAACACTTTAAAATCTTTATGAAATCTTTGGAATTCTTCAAATATTTTTATATCCTTATGAATTAATTGTATTGTTTGTAAAATCTTTTTAAAATCTTTTTATTTATTTAAAATCATTAAAATATTTTAAATCACTGTGAAATATTTGGAAACCTTCTTTCTAAAAGATTCGGAAATCGTATAAAATCTTTGAAATTTTTTGAAATCTTTGTCATCTGATATACCGCACCTTTTTTATAATATAAAAATTTTTTGAAATCTTGTCTACACGCCTTTTTCAAATCTTCGAATACTTTTCCAGTCCTTAAAATCCGTGAAATATCATGAAATCTTTAGAATTATTTTGTAACTTTTTGAAATTTGCTGTATAGTCAAAACCCGTGTGGCCAATCTCTCTCAAATCTATTTTAAAAGCAAAGAAAACATTAAAAATCAAGGTTCTCGTAAGAAATTCAAGGAGATTTCCAGGGTTTCAAGATTTAAAAAAAAATCAAGGAGAATTCCAGGTTATGCTCAAATTAATAATTTGTTTATTTTTCAGATTTTCTCGAAAAAGGATGGAAGCCCCTCATTCGAATTTTGAGACGCTTCTATGGACCAATCGACAGAGCAGAAAATCTCTTCTTAAAAATGAAAAACCTATCATTAATGATGAATCAGATAGTATTTTTTGTGCTGGCCGATAAAGTCCTAGTTCCTCAAGAAAAAATGACTTGCTTATACACTCTGATGTTTTATAACGTGATTGCTTACTGCGTTAGTTACATTAAAGAGCTGATTGAAAAAGAGGATTGGTCACCTTACGTTACTCTGACCGAAAGATCACAAATCAAACATCTCGCAATGTCTGCCACCAAAATCGTTTTGGAATGGACGAAAGCAGTCACTTTTGTCGTCACAATCACATTCATGCTCCTCGTTTTTGGCCTGGAACAGGGTCTCGAAAACTATAAGTTAGTACCTACATTTATTTTATTTTCAATTTATTTAATAGACTTTTTTTAAATTTGGCTCTTTTTTCGATAATGGGCTTGTTGACTATTTTTATTTTTTTTTCCTATTTAGATCATAAGAGCACTAATAAGTTAATCTAATTACGAAAGGCAAGTTTTTTCAAATAAGTTTGAATTTTTCGATAATTTATTGAAATAACTTTTTGAATTTTCGGGGGAAAATCGGATTGGTTCAGCGGATCGCCGGAAGTACATTAGTCTGAGTTACGCAGTTGTCCGATTTAGAAATCTTCTTAGATGACAATAAACCGTTAAATCGTGTTTCGTGGTGTTTAGAAATACACTCGAACCTCTGAAATGTCAATTCCTCCTGAATATCAACTCTATCCCCAGTCCTTCCCTCCTAAATGTCTCATTATTCAACTGCGCATGCCTTGCGCTCTCGGCATCTAATTGGCGCGAAATTTAAAATTCTAAAAATATTTTCCTTTTTTGTTGTAAATAATGGCATTACAACTTATATAAATGTATATTAGATCAAAGATAATTAATGTAGATCAAAGATAATTAATGTAGATAAAATAGAAATTAATTTTGACACTGTGTTGTTAAATGAAACCAGGTGTTTTTTATTTTACGCATATCTAAACCGCGCAAGTATAGGTTGGTGATAGTTGATATTTTAGAAAGGGAATTTGGAGGGAATGAGTTGAAATTTCGGAGGGAATCAAGTTTGGAGCAGTTGACATTTGGGAGGTTCGAGTGTAAAAAAAAATGTCCGGCTCAAAACTTATTTTACCAAAAAATACGAATTTTGAAAAAAAATACCTGAATTTTTAACTAAAAAAGGTAACTTTCAAACAAAAATCGAATAGTTACATTTTCAGGTAAAAGAATTCATATTTGCAACTGTAACAGAATTATTAAACACATTAAATAAGTTTTCAAGCGATCAACTTAACTTTCAATTAAAATGTTGAATTTTCAATAAAAAATTACTTTTAACCAAATAAGTGAGTTATCAATATTTATTTTTAAAGTACGATTTTGAAAAAAATACATGAACTTTTAACTAAAAATAAAAAGTTTTCAACCGAACATGGATTAGTTATATTTTCAGTTAAGAAATATAATTTTCTACCAAAAAAGTCGAATTTAAAAAAAAAAACAAGATAAGTTTTATATTTTAAACCAAAGGTAAAATAGTAAATTTCTTTAGTAAAAAAATTAATTTTCAACCGATAATGACGGAATTTCAGCGAAATAGTTTAATTTTAAACTAAAAAATATAAATAAAAAAAATTTCTACTAAATCTTCAAGAAAAAGATGAATTTTTAACCAAATAGATGATTCATCAACTGAAAAAATTAATTTTTGACCAAAAAGCTGAATTTGAACTAAAATGATGAATTTTTTCTACAAAAAAGAAATGAATTTTTAATAAATTAGTTGAATTTCTTACCATAAAGATTATTTTGCTATTTAAAAGGCGAATTTAAAAAAAAAATAAATAAATTTTCATTCACAGAAATAAATTTTTAATGAAAACGATTACTTTTTCATCTAACCAAATTAATTTTCAACCAAAAGTTGAATGTCTAAACAAAAATATGAATTTTCAGTCAAAAAGATTAATTTTGTACAAAAAAAAACAAATAATTTTCAACTAAAAGGATGAATTTTCAAAAATTAACATTAATTTTCTACAAAAAAATTAACTTTGGACAAAATAAATGAATTTTTAACCAAATAGTTAAATTTTTAACTAAAAAAGGATTTATTTTTAACAAAAAATGGAACATATTCATTTTTAGTTACAATTACGATTTTGCAAAAAAATACATGAATTTTTAACTAAAAAAAGAGAAGTTTTCAACCAAAAATGAAATAGTTATATTTTCAATTAAGAAATAAAATTTTCTACCAAGAAAGTCGAATTTTCAACTAAAATAAGATCAATTTTATACTTTAAACCAAAGGCAAAATAACACATTTCTTGAGTAAAAAAATTAATTTTAAATTTAAAATTTTAATTTTAAACTAAAAAATATAAATTAAAAAAAAATTCTACTAACTCTTCAAGAAAAAGATGAATTTTTAACCAAATAGATGATTTAT
>JAAAKG020050659.1:0-18395 GCA_010014905.2 Druon quercuslanigerum
TAGAAAAAAAAGGAGGGAGTTTGGTGGGGGGGGGGGGGGGGGGGGGGGGGGGGGGGGGGGGTGACCTGAATTGTAGCTCGAAAAGCGTTTTTTGGACCATCCTAATACACATATCTCTCACGAGTCACCACTTTCAGAATTTTTGATTACTTTTGTCACTCTGCCTTTTTGTTTTCGCAGCCAGGACAATCTTCACAATAAATGTCCTTCATTACATTTAGACTAGTGTTTTAGTTTTTTTTTAATGCAGTATATTGACAATATTACACTCACACTTAAACTGATTCTCACAACAGGCATGGAAGCAAACGGTGAGACAGTGACATCACCTTCCCTCTTCCTAGGAGCGGACACTTCCAGTTCTCCTATCATGTTTAGCAACTCCTCCGGTGTTCCACCTCCGCCTCCACCCGGCTACATGTTCCTCGGACCTGCATTTCCTGTTCATCCGTACTTACCTCCACCTCCACCTGGCCCCGGAGGAATGCCGCCTTTTGACGTCGGGCAGAGGCCACCGCCCTTAGGCGGAAGACTTTCTTCACCACCACCTTTACCTCTTCGACCACCTTCATCCGGCAGATATGAAAATACTGGCTCGCCTCCGCCACTTTCGCCTCCCTTGCCACCTCCCTATGGTCGTCACAGATCACCACCTCCGCCTTTTAGCAACGATCGCATTCATCCACCTCCACCACCTCCTCCCTCGTTATTACCGATGCCTCCCTTAGGACCAACGCACACATGGGGGGAAGAACCAATGCTACCACCGAGAAACTCAGGTTTCCGTCCTCATCATCGAGATCAACGAGAGAGAAATCACAAAGGTTTGTTCCACCCCTGAAAACAACTACGGTGATGCGGGCGACTGATCTCATAGACCTACTTTTTCTAGGACTTATTTTCGTAGAAAAATGAGACAGATTTTTAATTTAGTTTTGTACCTTTTTTTGTGTCTCCTTATGCATGCAAGGACGCAAGCGCTTCTCTAAAGTGCGGCAGTTTTGGAGCACGATGGAGGGAAATAACCCAAAGTAGACTTTGACCCAGGTTGAGAGAACAGAATAATTTGATTATGTATTTTGTTCGTGATTAAGACAGGGTGGCCACTAGACCGGGAAACTGGGAAAGGATTGGAAATTTCTAGAAACAGGGCACTGACTGTAAATTCATTTTTTTATCGGAAATTTCACAAATTTTTAGGATAAAAATTGATGTAATTTAAAATACAAAGTTTCATTTCAACTCGTCTTTCATTCAGTTCATTTGTTACTAGAAGAATATTGAAACAATTAAAAATTAAAAGCGTTTAAAATTCCAAGTTAGCGGTAAAAAACGTTTTGAGTTGATTAACTGTAAATATAAATTATTAATGACCGAATCCATTTCAAATCAGGCAGGGTCTTTAACTTGAAATCGCAGAATCTCTTGGGGGCGAAATCTGTGTGTTTTTTTCATTTTCAAACGATTCTTTTTTTTCCTGGGAAATCAAATTCAAATTCGCGGTGAAACAGAAGCTATCGAAATTTCCTATTAAAATTGCGGGTTTAAGAGGGTTCGGATCCGGATCACATTTAAATTTTCTTTGCTATTGGTTAGAACAATTTTAATTCTACAGGGCGCTAATTTCTATGAACTATGTACATTGTACAATGTATATTCTAATTGTAATATTCAATAGGGCGGGTCAAACAAGAAATGGAAATCAAAAGCAGCTTAGCACTGAAGAGTTTCATTTTTCCTTCCTTGTAGCCTGTGACTAGGATAAGTTACAAAAATTCACATTTGTCATAATTTTGCCAAAATTGCAATGATTAATTTTTTTCATAATTTAGGTAATATGCCCAATTGACAAAAATAATTTTTAAAAGCTTTGCAAACTATTCGAAATTTTTTTTGCGTTTGTAGGAATTTTCTTGTACTCAAGATGTACCTTAAAAAATTGAGAAGACTTGATTAATTAATTCAGGGTCTGGTCATTTGAATTCTTTAAATGTTCTCCTTGTGCTTTTACGAAAATTTTTAGTGGTTCTTGATTTCCAATTTTGTTTATTTCGACCCTTCCTAATATTTAACTTGTAAAATTGTCAAAACAAAAATTAATAAACATTTTCACTTTCAGGTTCCTTACATTCTTCCGGCGAGTCGCTGGATAAGTTACACCATAGTGGAAAAGTCTAGCCCTTTTCTTGCTTTTTATATTTTCTCATGCAATATAATAATAAGAAGTTAAATGACCATAAAAGCATTTCGTCGTTCCATTTTAGGAAAAAAACATTTTTGTAAAATCGTGTCAAGGTAAAATGTGCCAAGTTTTTCTGAAATGCAACGGTCTATTGTATTGACTAATTGATTTATAGTAAAATTGTAAATGATTTTTGTTATGTAATATCTGTTATTTTTGAATCATTTCGTACAATGTTTCTGTCCTCGTTCGACATTTCTTTACGTAATATGTACTGTCTTATCGTTTTTCGCAAAACGAAAAATACAAGAACTGCAAATTTTTCACATTTATCGACGAAAATCTGTTACCATGTTACATAGTGTAGAAAAGTATTTCTATATTTACCCAAGTACATACGTGAAATCGAAGTGAGACGAAGTAGCATGATTTTTCGTTAGAAAATCAGAATGTATATTCAGTGAAATGAACCTAATTGATGCGAATTGAGAAAAATACGCTAGGAGCCTCCCTGAATATCGCTTTGCGACAATCACGAATTGGAGCAAGTTGTGAATTCGGGTAAATTCATGAAAAGTAATATAATGCATATGGGACATTTACATTTACATTTTTTTTCGCGTTTTGTGTTTGATAATAACCGAGACGTGTTTTTTTATTTCAATGTGATACTTGAAAATCTCGAGATATAATTTTTCAAAATTTGGCAATCGGGAAAAATTTGATTTCAATCGCTCACTGTAAAAGAAGTTTTGAATAGAAAAAATTATTCTTGTACTGAAAATACGCATTCACCCACAAGCTTTGCAAAATATTATAACGTAGCTCCTGTTGTTTTTTCTTCATAACAATATAGTGCATTTTTATAAACAATTTGATTTATTTTGAACTTGGAACATTTTTTTCTCGTTTTTTTACCTTAAAATTTTTGTTCAAGACTCTCAAATATGCAGGAAAAGTTTGAGAATGGAGAAATGAAAACTCTGTTACGAATTTTTGTAATCCGTCGCACACGTTGCAGGGGGCGAGCTAACACTAAAAAGTTGCACTATGAGCTAAAACTCCAAGTAACACTTGGAGTTTTCACTTCTCCACTCTCAAATTTTTTCCTGCATATTTGAGAATCTTGAACAAAAATTTCCAAATTTTGAAAAATTATATCTCGAAATTTTCGAGTATCATATTGAAATAAAAATATGTGCATTCATCAGCAAAAATGAATAAGACTGTCATATAATTCAGTGTAATTCGCCTGGTAAAATATAATGAACGTGCTGGCCATAAATGATCCGATGTAAATACCAATCAAAGACTCCCGTAGCTCAGGCCTCGCTCTCTGAACTTATACACGTGGAATCGCTGGTTCGAGTTTCGAAACATGCAATTTTTATTAATTTTTTTTCGAAATGGCCTTGACCTCGAGTTAAGACGGATTGATACACATTCAATTCCAGCTGGCTCAATTCGTTTCAATGAATCAGAAATCAAGATTTAGACGAATTAAAAATGTTAATTCGCCTCAATTAGTTTTTTTTACTGGACGTGTGTATGAACTGAAAATACAATTGTTAATATGATTTTTAAAAAATGGAATAAACTTTAATTTATTATTCAAATTACTTGTATTCATATAATGAGTTACGACGATATACACCAGCGGCCACAAAGGTCATGGACCAGGGTGAAACATTTTTAGGGGTGGCGCGGGGGTTTAGTATTTAAAAATTTTTTAATTACAGAATAAGTATGTTTTTCGCTTGTATTGTCTTTTTCACGTGTCAACTGTGCACTTGAAAAAATAGCAATAAATATGGAAAAAGGGTGGCGCGGCGGCCTCGCATTTTTTTATTATTACAGAACAGGTCTGTCTTCACTTCTATTGTCTTTGTTTCGTTTGAAAACACTGCAATCGAAAAAAAAAATCAATGACTTTTACGGTGTCGCAACAAGACCAAAAGATTTTTAATGTTAAGAATTTTAAAAAAATCCCTATGGATAAGAAAGTTAGGGTAAACATACAGTTTTTGGTAATCACCCATATTTCACATTTTAATTCCAATGTTTTTTAGATTCGTTACAAGCATTCGAAGATTATCTGTGAATTCTCAAAAATTGACAAGCAAATTTTTAAAAAATTATTTTCAGAACGAGCGTTCGTATTTGGGATTTTCTTTTTTTTATTCGTCGTGAGAGTTCTTGTTCTTTCCAGTAGTCCCCAAAAGAATGAAAAATGAGTAATGGCGGTTTTTTATCTAAACTTGTTGAAAGTGGATTTTTCAAAAACTCACTTTAAAAATTTTATATATATGTTTTTTAATAGCAGTCAGTATGTGCAACATATCCGGCGAGTTTTGTTCTTAGTATTATTTCTTATAGAAAAAAAATTATTTTGGAAAAATATAATTTTTGATCTTTTTGTGATACACCCAAATCTCGGTTCAGTTGTAGTGTCGGGGGTTGCCTATAAATATCCTTGAAACTGAACAGAGTACCCGCGCACTGCAACCCTCCTGAGACGAAAGTCGCAACCGCTCTTGTCCTGCACCCCTGAGAAACTGTGTGAGCCAGCAGTTCTGGGAAGAACTAAACGCGATTCTGTTGTACTTTGCATCGTTTACGAGAAAAAACCTTTTTAAAAATATTGGGGAAAATATAGAGCTCGGGCTTTCCTAGAAATATTCTTTCCATATTTTCAAAATTATATTTAAAAAATCTCTATATTTTGTATTTTTTATTATATTTTGTTTACAGATTAGCTTATATGAGGAAGGCATCCTATAAGTTTTAGAGGGGCTTACCCAGTTTTGAGTCCATCAACAATTTTTTTCTTCAAATATTTTTTAGTAGTTCTTGTGAATCATTCAAAGTATGACAAGATCAAAAAAATTTTTTTCAGAACTTTTATATGAAATATGTAGTACATATTTCCAACAATTTCTAAAGAAAAAAAATCACTTACAATAATTTTAGAAAAACAGCCGCCATTTTGTCATTTTTCAAAGTTTTAATATTTTTGTGATCGATGGATAGAGCAATAATTCCTACGTCAAATGAAAAAAAAATCAGAATACCTGGGTTCGTTGGAGAAATACTGCATTTTGAAAAAACTTTTCATACATTTTTGAGAGATAGCAGTAAATCTATAAATGATTGTAACAAATTAATGTTTTAATTTAACTGTGAGATACTTGTTCATTCTAAAAGCCTAAGCTAGACCACTGATTTAAAATAAAATTGGTCATTACCATACTTTTTGAACCCATACTAATTTGTAATAACACATAGAAACTTTTCAGCACTAGCAATTTTCGAGTCTCAACAATTTTGTATTTACGGCCCACCCTATTGGGCGCACAGTGGGGTAAAAATGACTTTTTACTTCGAAAAAGCGTACAGCTCACAAATGTTGACTGATTTCTACATAAAAAATTGAAAAAAGTTGATAAACTTTTCTAGAGTCTTCAATCCTGACTTTTTATTTAGTTTTTCAATTTGTTTATAAATAATCAAGTATGACGACACAAAGGACCATTTTTTCTAATTTACGATCCCGGTACTTGTCAATAATAGGAAAATTATCGCAACTGCCTACGTTTCGTATGGCAGCATTAGTTACAGATGATACAATGAACATGATATAATAAAAAATTATAAAGAAATTTTTTTGCGGATTTTGTGTAAAAAGCGTGGGTAGAGTGTGAGGGTGCAAGCCTAAAAGCTGAGTAGAGTTGTGAGGGGTGAATTGAGTAGTTAAAAATTAATTTTCATTGTAGTTGTGGGGTGGAATTTGGCTAATTAGAGAAATGGAGGTTAGGTTGGCAAGGGGGTGTGGTATTTTTGTGGTCAGGAGTTTGGTTTTTCATTGGGGGCAAGGGTGGTTCTGTTAGTGCTGGAGGATGTCAGGAGGGAAAAAGGTTGTTTGTAGGGGCTGTGAGGGAGGAAATAGTGCAAAGAAAAGCAAAATTTAAGATGGGAAGCGAAAACGGCCTTGAGAGAGATCTGTCGGCTGCTAAAAATTCCGAACAAATTTCGGACAAATCCTGGATTCGGAAATTTGTCCGAAATTGTCCGAAAAGTGATCCGGATTCTATACGGTTGTGTCCGAAATTTGTCCGGCCAAAGGAGCACGAAAATAAATCCGAATATCATCCGGTTGACTCAGTATTTTGTACGGTCTGACTGATGCGATAAATTCGGATTGTGTCCGGTTGACTCAGTATTTTGTACGGTCTGATGGATACGATAAATCCAGATTGTGTCGGGTCGAGTCCGTTTTTTATACAATCTGAAGGATGCGATCAATCCGGATTGTATCCGGTCATGTCCGCGTTTGGTACGGTTTACTGAATGCGACTAATACGGATTGCATCCGGTAATGTCCGTGCTTTGTACGATTTTTTGGACGTGAAGAATCCGGAATGTGTTCGGTCATGTACGTATATTGTTCGGTCTAACGAGTGCGATAATTCCGGATTGAGTCCGATCGAGTCCGTCCTTTGTACGGTCTGCCGCATGCGATAAATCTGGATTGCGTCCGGTCATGTCCGTGTATTATGCGGTCTGGCGGATGCGATTAATCCGGTTAAATCCGAAATTTGTACGAATTTAGGAATGTGATTAATAAAAATCTCACCCATTCAAGTAAAAAATTTTCATTTCTGACGAATACCATTAATTTGGATCTTACCCGCTAAATTCGGAAATTTTTATGTTTTAGACTATTTTTTTCATATGAATTTTATCCGATTTTGTGCGATATTTGTCCAGTTATTCGCGAAAGCAAAATAGATCCTAATATTATTCGGAACAGCTGTCGGTTCTCGCGCTTCGCGCTTGATAATGTGTTTACCTCACGCTACGCGTTCGGAATTTGTATTTCCCCCACATTTATGTACCAGACCTTTTAAAATCAAAGGTGAAAGCATCGAAAACTGTAATTTGGTAATTGTGAATTCTTTTTTGTTAAAGCTCCTTCGGCTTTAGCGAACACATTCTCTTCACGTATTTCGTGCTTCGCACTCGATTTTGTCCAAAATGTGAACTTTTTTACATTACGTTAAACACTATTATATCAAACTACTTTAATATTTGCTCCATATTTTGCACTCATTTTTATTTTCAGCTACCATGAAAAATCTATCATTTCAATAAATTTATATTATTCAATTTAAAAAATGCATTGGTATTGAAACATACGTATTTTCATTATCTTGTTTTAAACATTTTTTAGAGTGCGCTATTTTTTACGATTTACACTAAAAATAGGCATTCTCCCGTCAAGTTGTTCAAAGCAAATATGTAGATATAATTTAGGCGAAAACATTGTTAAATAAAATGTTATTGTAGCTTTTATCGGAAGGAATTCGGACTTGAGTGGACGATTTTCCGTTTTCACTTTAATTTCACCGAATGATAACTCAAACCTGCGGATTAATTGCGAATAGAACCGGACTATTTTCAAATTCGATGTTTTTGACCGGAAGGATTTCGGATATAAGCGGACGATTTTTTGTTTTCGCTTTAAATTCAACGAATGACAACTCAAACCTGCGGATTAATTGCGAATAGAAGCGGATTATTTTCGGATTCGATATTTTTGAAATAAAGGATTCCGGATTTATGCGGACGATTTTCCGTTTTCACTTTAATTTCACACAATGACAACTTAAACCTGCGGATTAATTGCGAATAGAACCGGACTTTTTGGGATTCGATGTTTTTGAATGGAAGGATTTCGGATTTAAGCGGACGATTTTCCGTTTTCACTTTAATTTCACCGAATGACAACTCAAACTTGCGGGTTAATTGCCGATAGAACCGGACTATTCCCGGATTCGATGTTTTTAACTGGAAGGATTTAGGGTTTAAGCGGACGCTATTCCGTTTTAACAATAACAAAAATTATTTTAGGTACTGAGTTCCTGACTAATTTCGGATGAAGTCGGACTCTTTCGGGAGTTCAAGTTTACATTCGGATAAATTTCAGAATAGGCCGGATCATTTTCCATTTTTACTTCAACGAAAAAAATTTCAGGTTTTGAAATTCGGACTAATTTCGGATCAAGTCAGACTCTTACCGGAGTCGAAATTTATGGTCCAGACAGATTCCGGACATAACCAGACAAATTTCTGACTATTTTCATATAGTTTTCAGATTTGATCGAACATATATCGGAAAAAAATCTTAAAGCGGATTGATTTCGGATAATTTCGGACCAATTTCGGAATCCGAAACTTTTAGCAGGTTAGTTAACGGCGGAAGAGCGGCACAGTGGTAAAATGTGTTCGAAAGATGGTCGTGCGTGTATTAAAAAGTTAGAGAATGGTGCCATAAGTGTCCAATTGGCGGCGTGACCTTACTAAACCTATTTATTGCCGCGTAAAGTTTAAAGTTACATAAGAATGATATTAATTAAATACGCCAAATTTAATTGTTTATTGTGAAATTTCTGACTGAATGGGGGAGTGGATAGTCATATAAAAGAGAGAGTGAGAGGGGCAAAGGTGGAGATGAGGCAAGTGTGGGGATGGGAAAGAGGTTATTTGCAGATGATTTTGTAAGGAGAATGAAATTGTTTGATTCGCTATCGATGAGTGGCTTATTTTACGGAGTTGATGTCTGGCGGTAGAAGTTAAGTGAGGAGGTAAATAGGATACAGGAGAGGTATGTAAAAAGGACACTATAATGGAAAAATACTCTCTTAAGATTATTCTTGTTTCAGCAATATTTATAATTAGTTGCTAAATTATATATTTTTCAAAACAACTTTAGTTTTTAAAATTAATTATTCCGGCATTTTTTAATTAAACAATTTTGCGATTTTTTTTAAAAAGCTAATAAAGAAATCCATTATTCGGGCATTTGTCGATGGAAAAACTTGTTTTTGGCCAGTGTCATTCCTTTTAATTGGAACAACATGATAATTTTAGCGACATTCATAATTATTTGATAAATTTGATTAAAAAAAAATATATTTAATAAAAATTAACTGTATTCAAATGGTACAGTATTAATCACCTCTTCTGAAGCCATTGCTTGGAAAATCATGTTGAAATTATAAATTAACTGTCTGCTAAAGTATTTGTCGGAAAAAACGACTTATCACAGAAATGTCTATAAAATTCAAACAGCTTAAGAATGCCTCCGAGATCTATCGAACTGTAAAGTTAAAATTGAACTGCCCATCTAGAAAGCGAAATAATTAACATCAAAGTCAGAACTTTTTGCACGTTCGGCCTATACCTTACACAGAAAAAAGGATATTATAAAGGATATTACAAAAGGGCATTACACAATTGAGTGGAAAACTATTTAAAAGTAAAGAACAACATTATGAACATTATAAACGAGTAACGGATAATTTTACCCACATAGTTTTTGCAAAAACTCCAACCGAAACAAAAAATTTGACGTAATTTTTCGTTCATGAGATAATGCATTATACTATTAAACTTGTTAAAAAAATTTGATACAATTTATCAGATAATTATGAATTTCGCTGAAATGATTGTGGAGTTTTCCAGTTAAAAAATTTTTTGCCACTTTTGGCGATTAATGATTTGGTGATCTATGAAAAAGTATTAGAGTGAAATATTGATCAGTGCTTCTTTCTTGGCGCGATTATTTCAATTCGTTCTCCAGAATACGGCCATCTTTTTCGTTGACGTACAATTTAAAATACGCAACATGCGCGGAACTGTCGTGAACTCGGGAAATTTCTTCTGTGCGCAGTTTGCACAGAACACGAACAGTTCGGGAGTTTGCGTGTTTGCGTAGGTTTATGTCATGTGGACGTGTCGTGACTCGTGTTTCAAAGATGGTTTGCAACCTGTGACAATCTGTGAAAGTATAAAATTAACCTGGTCGCGATTTTGATCTCGGAAATCGCAAAAGCGAGTAGACAAGTGAGAATTTGAGAATGCGATGCCCGCACGTAGACGACGTGGTGCTTCGGAATACGGGAATGACCTCGTGATCGGAGCTCTAACAACTCTACTCGGTCATCAGAATCAACAGTCCTCGGAAACTACGAGTCAGTATTACAATGAGAAGCCCACTTTCGAGACAGTAGAGGAAGAATTACAAAAACAACGAGCACCTCCGCCACAAATCACGATGACAGCTCGCGACCGGACCAATGAATTCGCCAATGCCATCCGGAGCATACAAAGCAGGACGGTGGCGAGAGCTGCTGTCAGTCGAACTCCTCGACAAGCAAGGCAAATTCAGAGCTATTCTGAATTTATGATGATTGCTAAAAACATTGGCAAAAATATCGCGAGCACTTATACAAAGCTCGAAAAACTCGCTCTGCGTAAGTGAATATGGCCATTTTCTTATTCTCTAACATATTGTTTTTATTAACTTCGTCATCATACTTTTACTGTTGCGCAATTCTAACCTTTTCCCTGTTGTTGAAACTCAAATTTACATATCTCTAGGTTATGTTGTGTTATCCTATTATATAGAATTTTTTTATTCATATTATTTTACATTTATTTTTGTAGTTCAGCAGAAATGCATTTCACCTAAATTTCTGATAAACTTGACTTTTTTTAGTATTTTACTCCATTCTCATAAATTCCGAAAAATTACTGTCGAATTTAGAGATCATAAAATTCACGTTTATCTGTAAAGTAAACATTGCAGATATATGTGTGCATTTGTAGTAGCTTTTACATATACTTTTATTTCGTTCTCTGTTAGGTTATTTTCCTTTTCAACGATTATTCCGATTCTTAGATCCTTTAAATTCTTTAATTTCGACCCGGTTGCTATCAAGTTTAAGTATTCCTAAATTCGTCATTATGATTATCCAGAACCTATGGAATCATGTAATCTAAGAAAAATGATTTTCAGAGAGTGAATTGATCAGAAAAATCATATTTCGTAGAAAATTCAACAATTTGTTTTAAATTATGTTATTTCTGGATTGTTTCTCGGTGGAAAATTCTACTTTCTTGTTGAAAATTCAACTACTTTTGGTAGAAAATTCAACTGTTGGTTGAAAATTCGTATTCTCGTTTTCAAACTTTAAATATTTTGTAGAAAATGAGCATTTCGATTTTAATTTTGGTTTTTTCTTATTAAAAATCTATCCTTTTTAGTTGAAAATTCGACTGTTTTCTTGAAACATCGTCTCTTTGGGTAGCAATTTTGTCTGTTTTTGGTTAAAGATGCAACTGTTTGGTTACAATCTTAATTATTTTGATGTAATTTTGACAATCTTCAACGATTTGGTTTAAAGTAATGTTTAATTCTTGATTGAAAAATGTTTCTTGGTTTAAAATTAATCCCTTTTTTTTTAAATTCAACTGTTTTGTTTCTAATTTGCCTATTTTGATGAAAATCAACAATTTTATTAAAAAGATATCCTTTTAGGTTGGAAGTTTAACGGTTTAGTTGAATATTCGTCTTCGGGTTGAACGTTTAACTACCTTTGGTAGAAAATTCATGTTTTCATTTTGAAACATCAACTGTTTTGTAAAAAATCCGAGAAGTTGGTTCAAAGTTTGTTTAATTCTAGATAGAAAAATTTTCATTGGTTGAAAATTAATAGATTATTTTACTTTCAGTGGCCAAGCGAAAATCGATATTTGACGACAGACAAATGGAAATCGAAGAGCTTACGTCCATCATAAAAATGGATTTGAATAGTCTGAATAAGCAAATAGCAAAACTGCAGGATTTAGGAAAGCAACAGCGCGACACTTTTGGCTCATCTAAAAAAAACCACATTGCTTCACATTCCTCCTCCGTTGTAGTAAACTTACAGTCAAAGTTAGCAAACATGTCCACCACATTCAAAAACGTCCTCGAAGTTCGATCGGAAGTAAACATTGAAAATATATATACTTGCGACTAAAACAAAAGTAAAAAAAAAACTTCAAATTATTAACAGACATGAAATTTTATTTCAGAAAATGAGGGAGGAGCAAAGTCGACGGGAACAATTTACGCAAGGGCACGTTTCGACGATGCTCCCACCCAGTATAGTTTCTGGTAAACAAGGATCCTTGTTACTTCAAGAACAGGATTCTAGTGCTTCCGTTAG
The DNA here is from genome assembly GCA_010014905.2 of Druon quercuslanigerum. Lineage (NCBI taxonomy): Eukaryota > Metazoa > Arthropoda > Insecta > Hymenoptera > Cynipidae > Druon > Druon quercuslanigerum. Next base: position 12,238 of record JAAAKG020050659.1, read on the forward strand.
TATAGATCTCGAACCTGCAATGGCTCAGCTCTCGATGCAAAGAAATGTTTATGACGATACAGTAAGTAAACTCCGTTTATAATTTATTTAATCACAAGCTCTTCTTCTTGATTTTCACAATTCTAGAAAAATAGTGAAACTGAAAACAAGCCGCAAAAAATTCCCACAGTTTAGTGGCGATCCAGCACATGCCATAGTAGAAGAAACTCATAAAAACTGGCATCCTAGTATTGTGGATTTTAAATCAGGAAAAGTTGTGTAATCAACTTATGGTTATTTTTCTCGAACAAGTTTAAATACAAAAAAGGTGTATTTCGATGAAATCTACCACTTTTATGCACATCATTTCTATCTTGGATCAATATATTTTCGAGATGTTTGAGAGAAACTAATTTTTTTATAGTAAAAAATTTTAATAACTTAATGTATCTTAACCTGCGCCAAAAGTCCTTGTAGGACTTTTATTTAGGATGCAAAAGGAACTCAAGTCATATTCTTTGGTGACGTGTTCAGAAGTATACCCCAAAAAGTGTAAGATTACAAAAATAAATGCAGTCTTTTTCGGTAACTATAAAATTAAAGTACATGATAATAAAGTTTTGCATTGAATAATCAATTAATGTTTGAGAAATCGTGCTTTAATTTTAAAACTTTTCTAAAATATTTCGTGAAATAAAATATGAGTATTATGAGTATATGAGTATTAAACGGCATGTATTCGAAGAAGAAGAAACTCGTCTTTATATCTGATGTTGCTGAGATAAAATCACCAAATGCCGAGGCCGGGATCTCCAGGGCTCCACCTCGAATCGAAAAAATGAAAGAACGTATTTTTAACCTAAGTTGTCCAGAAATATTTTTACATACATTTTCCAGCATTGGAAAAAATATCCAATCTGTATAACTTTCATTTTTTAAGATAAAAGTTTCTAGGATAATGGATCAAAAAGTTAAAATTAAAAATTGCCGGTCCAAGATGGCAACCAAAATTTATAAAGAATTTATAATTCCAAATATTGCATACAAAATTCCAAATTCCAAATGGCGTATTCAAAATGTCAGTAAGAATTTTTTTAAATCATGTAATTTGTATTATAAAACGCATTCTCAAAGAATTGTTTTTAATCTCAAACTCCAAGTATCATATTGAAAATTAAAGTTTAAATTAATGACCAACCTTAAACAAAATAATCCGATTCTGACAAAACTCATTTTTCGCATGGGGTTTTTGGGGTCCAAGATGTTAAATATTGTCTTGAAAATTCAATATGTTGCCGAGGATTATATAAAAATTTGATATAGTGTTTGGAATCAGTGACTCAAAAAACATGTAAGAAAGAGTTTTATTCTAATTGCATAATTTTCAAGAATTTTGAATTTTTTTATATAATATTTGGCACCTGTGACACCGAAAACTCTAAAAAAATGAGTTTTATGTAAATCGGATCATTTTTTTAAACTATTGGGTATTGGATCTATTATTTTGAATTTTCAATTTTGTTTTCGATATTTGATATCTGTGAATAAAATAACTCCTTTAATGTGAGCTTTCTACAAGTCGTATGACTTAAAATTAAAAAAAAGTCGCCTAGTCGACATTTTAAATTATGAATTTTGGATACAGTATCATAGAATCGGATTTTTAAAAAAATTTGAATTTTGTTGAAATTTGGTAATATTGAAGACGAAATTACAGATTTTTAAACTATAAGATTGTAAAAAATAAATTTTGAAATTTTGTCGGAAAAAATTCCAAACAAATTTTTAATTGAATTTTTTGTGAAATCATTTCTTTAATTTTTATTAAACTAGGATATGAAGATTCGTTATAGAATCACCTTTAATTAAAAAAAAATTGATGAAGACCCCTCTATCTAGTTCCAGAGGTATAGTCATTTCAATGAGACTATTCGCTGCTTTGCGCTGTCATTGTGGCCACTCACAAATGATAGAAGCTGCAAGTTTGCTTTTATCTTCTTGGATTTTTTTCGATGCTCAGCGTGGCAGGAGATCGCATAATAAGAGAGAGAGAGAGAGAGAGAGAGAGAGAGAGCATATACACTACTATGTAAAACTCCGAATTATGTCAGAGCTTAAAAAATGTTCTCTTGAAAGTGCTGAATGCTCTTAAAATTATGTAAAAAATGGGCCTACGATGAAGCCAAATTGACCGTTTTTTAAGTAGGCATTGAAAAAATAGTTTAAATTTACATTTTTTCTTCAATTTTCCATAAGTTCCGTAATAATAAATATTTTGAATGTTCTTGTGCTTTTTGTGGTCAAGTATCGCATTCTCGATTTCAATATTTAATCAAAAGCTATTTTTCTATCCGAGCAGCTTATGAGCATAAATCTAAAAAATCCTATCATAGTATCAAGTTGAAAAAATGTGAAAACATCTTATCAGTGAGCAAATAAACGTAAAAATGGAATAAATATATATTTTAAGGCAATTTTATAGAAACTATGGTTATATGTTTCATATATTTACAAACTAGAAAAATATCTTCAACATGAGCACCAGGACATTAACAAATATTGATTATTACGGAAGTTATAGAACATTAAAGAGAATTTTGAAATTCACGCTATTTTTGAAACAATTATTCAAAAAATCTTGGGTTCATTTTATACATAATTTTCAGAGTAGTCAACCTTTTAAAGAGAAAACTTTTTACCTCTGACATAATTAAAATTAAGAGAACTTAGTCATAATAAAAGGTGGTCGGGGACTTTAGCATGGCACATGGCCCAGTAATGGATTTTCGCGGACAAATTTAGCTAGAGGTCGTAATTTTGTGTCAATTTTAATGTTTAAAAAAAATGCTCTGGATGAAATTCCGCATCAATCTCTCGAGTTCGAATTTCAAGTTCCTTTTTGTGATACATATTATGTTATCTAACAATTAGGAAAAATCATATTTCCAAGGTATTATTTTTTATCTACGTGTATAATTAGAAATGTATGCATAGACACAAATACCATAAGAATAAATTATTTAAGCAAAAATTTCACTGATATAAACAAATATACAATTATAGAACTTTTATAAGAACAAATATTTTCTTTTTATGAAAAATCATCTTTAAATAAACAGCTATATTATTTTACATTCAAAATGTTATTAGGCATTAGTATTTCTCATTGTTATTAACAAATTTTACAAACAGTTGCATTATATTCGTGTGTTTTTACAGAAAAAATTTATTTTTTCACGAAGACTATTATCTAGCTGAGAAATTATATTTGAAGTCTGCTATTAAAATTGTTATTAATAAATAATATAAAGATATGCATTGAACTTGAATGTTTTTATAGGAAAATATCATTTTTTCACAAAGACTTGTTGCCAATGATAAAAAATAATACATAGAAAAATCTCATTTTTTCGAATTTTTTGATAACATAAAATTTAACATAAAATAAAAATTGAAATTCGGCCTTGAGGGATTTTTGCGGAATTTGATCCAGAGTATTTTTTTCAAAACTTTAAAATCGACCAAAAATTATAACCTCTAGCTTAATTTGCCCGTGAAAATCCATTCCTGGACCACTGTGCAGCAGTTTACATGCTTACTTATGGCAGTAGAAGGGGATATCTAAGAAAAATCTGAAGCAATGGCGAATCGCCCCACAATCGGTAGACACGATTATAGAGAATAGGTACAAAGAGTTCGGTCGCTTTTTTCAATTTACACCCGTGCCAAATAAAGTATTACATAAAAATTATGTCTCCCGATATTATTTGTCAATATTTGAAACAAATTATCTAAACAAATTCCCCATTACGAACCTTTAAAGTCAACAAAAAATAATTTTATCTCTTAATTGTCCTTAATTTATGTTGCCAGTGACATTTATAAGAATTTAGTAGGGTAAGTTTCTCATTTAGTATCTTTTGTTAATTTTATAAACAAATGGTATAAAAATTGTCAGCTGGTGTTATTAGTGACATGACGTTATATGCCTGTACATTTTTACCGTGATTCTTTGTTCATGCAATTTGTTTCTAAATTTAATAAATAATATCGAATAATATATTTTTGACAATCAACTTTTCCGGCAATATAATTTAGTCAGTAAGAAAATAACATTGTTTTTTAATTCAAATGTCCACAATGGAAATTTGTTTACATACTTTGTTTCTAAATTTAACAAATAATATCGGGAGACATATTTTTCTGATCAAGTACTTTGCCGATAAAATTAAGCCAAAATATCTTTTACAGACGAGAAACCTATAATATTAGGTGTTTTTTAAAAGAACTTGTTGATAAAAATTATTATTGCAAATTTGACGTAACTCTCAGGATTTAATAATTAGGGTTGCGTGAAATGAAAAAAAAAACACGCTGAGCATGGAAAAATTCTTTTCAAGAAGATAAAACAAAATTTGCAGCTTCTATTTTTTGTGAGTGGCAGCACAGTGCTGCGAATTGTCTCACTGAAATGCAGATATCTCTTGAACCAGAAGAGTCTCCATCAATTTTTTGATGTAAATAAAAGGTAATTTAATAAGATATAATTACATCATAATTTAACAAAACTTAAAATGGGAATATTTTATGAAAAATTAAATAAAAAATTTGTTTAAAGTCTTCCAGGAAAAATTTAAAAACAAATTATTTAAAATTTTATATTTTAAAAATTTATAATTTTATGTCTAATACCTCATCTCCAAATTACAGAAATGACGATAATTAAAAAAAATCAATAAGGCGTAACTCCCAAAAATTGAAATTTCAAATAAAATATTTAGGCTTAAAATGTCTGTTGTATAGCACTATAATTGCACCAAGTTTCATTAAAATCGAACTACCATCTCTAGACGATAATTGATAAAAAAATTGGTCACCATATTGGATCTGCCGTACTTATTTTCAAGTTTTGATGCAATATTTGGAATCTATGACTAAAAAAACATGTGGCTAATGAGTTTTATAAAAAGCGGATCTTTTCCCAACATTTTGCCAGGTTTTTTCTGACTTCTGTCCACTATGCATTCTCTGAACAAGAGTTTCTCAATTTTTAAGCAATCTTTTATCTAATTGTTTAAAACAATTTTTCAGGACTCCTACGTTCAAGCTCGGGCTGAAACTATGCAAAATATTGAATCAACAATAGTAGAACTAGGAGGAATTTTTCAGCAATTAGCGCATATGGTTAAGGAACAAGAAGAAATGGTCGAAAGGTTCGTTCACTTTCTTTTTTTTTTCTAATTAATTCCACTTTTTTCTATTCCCGAAATCTGTATCTAATACTTTTTTTAAAAATAATTACAGGATAGACAGTAATTTAGAGCACACTGAATTGAACGTGGAAGCTGCCCATGCCGAAATCCTGAAATACTTTCAATCTGTGACTGGCAATCGGTGGCTGATGATAAAGATATTCGCGGTCCTGATATTTTTCTTTATATTCTTCGTGGTATTCCTCGCGTAGGGTCCCAAGGGTTAAGGCAATAATTTTTAACATTCAATCTTTACGTATAAATAGGCAGAAGTTTGTGAGATATGTAAATTTGATTATGGTTGGAGTAGTGTTTTTATATTTACTAGAAAAGTTATGAACTATACGTGTGAAAAGAGTAATATTTGTAATGCATTCCTTCTTACCGTCATTTCTACCCATTATTATTATTGTTATTATTATTATTATTATTATTATTATTATTATTCAATTTCCTGCGACGGTTTCTACAGTCGATTTTATGTATGTCGTATTGTGCAGAAAAGGAAAAGCGTAACTTTTCTGATATTTTTTGTTAGTTGCGCAATAAAGCATATATGCATTCGACTGTAGAGAAAATTGATATATGCCTTTCCTCACGAAGTTAGGTGTAATTTTGGCTTTGCATTAAAAAACAATAAATACCTTCATGGTGCGAGGCATTCATGAATCTTACTGTACTATAACTATCAGCATTTTTGCGCAGAAAGGCGATTTCTAAAGATAACGACGCTCATGTTCTCTTGAGAGAGGCATGAAAAACTTGTAAAAATAAAGATAATAAATATATAATTTTTAAATTACATTGAGATCACGACTTCAATTGATTTAATACAATAGATTTGATGCTCTCACGATGATTCATTATGATAAAGTAGATATTTCGGGTTTCAATCGTGTACAAAACTACGAATTTTGCCGACGTTTC
>JAAAKG020050670.1:0-18395 GCA_010014905.2 Druon quercuslanigerum
GATATTACGAGAAGCTTGGACAATACATTTTCACGATTTCGAGCGTCGGGCGAGTTATTGCACCCGGCGGCTCAATTATAATTTTTGTTGAAAATTTATCTTTTGTAGATAAAAATTCAAATAAAATTTAGTTTAAAATTTTTTGAATTCATAGTTCCATATAGTCTGTAAAGATGCTAAGAAATCCTGTTATTCTCTGATGATAATACAGGTTCCTGGAAAAGTTTGACTTTTATTAAGAAATTTTTTCTATAATGCATAGCTCCATCTAGTCTGTGAAGATGCTAAGAAATTCTGTTATTCTCTAAAGATAATACAGGTTCCTGGAAAAGTTTGACTTTTAATAAGAATTTTTTTTATAATTTATAGCTCCATCTAGTCTGTAAAGATGCGAAGAAATTCTGTTATTCTCTGATGATAATACAGGTTCCTGGAAAAGTTTGACTTTTAATAAGAAATTTTTTCTATAATTCATAGCTCTATCTAGTCTGTGAAGATGCGAAGAAATTCTGTTATTCTCTGATGATAATACAGGTTGCTGGAAAAGTTTGACTTTCAATTAGAATTTTTTTTATAATTCATAGCTTCATCTAGTGTGTAAAGACATTAAGAAATTCTGTTATCCTCTGATGATAATACACGTTCCTGAAAAATTTGACTTGTAATTAGAATTTTTTAAAATAATGTATAGCTTTAACTAGTCTGTAAAGATGCGAAGAAATTCTGTTATTCTCTGATGAAAATAATGGTTTCTGGAAAGATTTGACTTTTAATAAGAAATTTTTTTTTAATTCATAGCTCCATCTAGTCTGTAAAGATGTTAAGAAAGTCTGCTATTCTCTGATGATAATACAGGTTCCTGGAAAAATTTGACTTTTAATTGGCATTTTTTTTATGATTCATAGCTCCATCTAGTCTGTAAAGACGTTAAAAAATTCCGTTATTCTCTGATGGCAATGCAGATTCCTAGTCTGTTCTAAAATCTTCATCCTTTATTCTAAATTTTCCCTAACTTATTTTCATTTTGTCATCTATTTTCAAAAAATTCGTACATTTCTTTCTTAATTTGAATTTGTTTATAAAAATAAAAAAATAGGTGGCACACTAAAGTTTCAAAAAAGTTTAATATTGTCTCCGTAAATGGCAGCATTGCAAAAAGTTCGCTGCAGAAATTGTACTTCTTGTACAGCTTCGCTATTTTTGCTTTTTCCTCCTATATTTTACTCTCAGCTCACTTCTCTAATTAAAATATTTTTAATAACTAAAAAGTTTTCAATTATTGGATAACAGTATTTACTTAACAGTATTTACTTTATGAAAAATCATTCTCGAATATTTATCAATGCTTAATTTACATTTAAAAAATAATTAATTTGAACGGTTTTAATCTTTGTTTCAATCTTCCATTTTTCAAAATTAGGAATTAAAAAAAAAAGAATTTTTGGGAAGTTTTAAATGAAGGCTATGCAATACTTACCTGTTAACATAACCTAAAATTGTTTCAAGAGTATAGATTTTGTTTGAAATATTTATCGATAAAAAAAGTAAAATAAAATATAAAATATATTTAAAATTGTAAAAATAATGAAGAATAATGAATTATAAACTAATTTTGGTTCCAAAGAACAGATTTCAGTTGAAATCTGTCAACATAACCTAAAATTGTTTCAAGATTGTCAATCTTTTTTGACATTTATATCTTTAGATCTATATCTATATATATTAATATCTATAAAAAGTACCAATTTTTGATATAAAATACCAAAATAATTAAAAAAGGTAGAATAATAAATGATTTTTTTTAAATAATCGATTTCCGGTGAAAAACGTTGGGATAATCTTAAATTGTTTCAAAATAGTAAATCTTTAAAATCTATACTCGTTTCGGGTGAAAAGCGAGAGCATAACCTAAAATTCTGTAAAAATTTGGTATCTTCTTTAAAATGCCATTCTTGTTTTATTAAAAGTACCCATTTCCAGTATGATATGCCAACAACACAAAAAATTGTACAAACATTGAAGAATTATAAATTATAAATTAATTTTAGTTGAAAATAATCGATTTCCGATTATTAACGTTCACATAACCTGAAATTGTTCAAAACTGTTAGATATTCAACAGAAATCACTAACGGTATATAAGCTACATATATTTTCTATATTTGATTAATTTGAACAAGACTAATTTAATTTAAAATTAATTATTTTTTTCTTTTTAATACAAATTTTACGTGAAGCACACTAGCATAACCTAGAATTGTTTAAAAATTGCAAATATTTATTAAAATCTAATAATTTATTAATAAAAACAGTAATAATTTCTGACGAAAAACACTACAATAAAATAAAATCAGTAAGAATTGTAAATCTTCTTTGAGATCTAATGATTTTTGTTGAAAAATGTCAATTTTTATTTAACTAAAATTGTATTCAAACCTATTTCCAGTATTATAAAAAAAAATACGTGTTCACAGTTGAATATATCCTAAATTGTCCAACTCTCCCTTTCAATTATATTTTAACCCATTTCCAGTATTGTAAAAAACACATTTTAAACAATTTCCACAATTCTAAAAGAACCACCTATTAATAGTAATAAAAGGCAAAATTTTCCTATCAATTGTACCTTGTCCTTTTTTCAGTGATTAAAAAAACCCTTTTTTGATTGACTATGCGCCCGTTTAGCAATATATCTTTGTCACTTATATTTTAACCCGTTTCCAGCATTAAAAAAACTTTTTTCGTAGGATATACCCCCACCTTAGCAAAATATACCAAAGAATTCTATTTGAACCCATTACCAGTATTTAAAAGAAACACCTATTCATAGTTGCATATACCCTAACTCGCCAAAATCATCCTATTAATTATATTTGAACCCATTTCCAGTAATTTAAAAAAAAAACTTTTCACAGTTAGATATAACCCAACTCGTCAAAATATTCCTATCAATTATATGGGAACCCATTTCCAGTATGTAAAAGAAACATCTATTTATAGTTAGGTATACCCCAACTCGTCCAAATCTTCCTATCAATTATATTTGAACCCATTTCCAGTAAAAGGAGCTGCGCGGGATGAGCGGCGGTCGTTTCTCCAGCCCCAAAAACAGCCCAGTCTCAGAGTTTCATTGTATTATAAAAATACCTGTTCACAGTTGCATATACCCTAACTCGTCAAAATCATCCTATTAATTTTATTTGAACCCATTTCCAGTATTCTAAGAAAAAACTGTTCACAGTTGGATATACCTCAACTTGTCAAAATCTTCGTATTAATTTTATTTGAACCCATTTCCAGTATTCTAAAAATTACCTCTTTACAGTTGGAGAAAGCTCGTCAAAATCGTCATGTCAATTATATTGAAACCCATTTCCAGTATTTTAAGGAAACACCTGTTCACAGTTGGATATACTTCAACTTGTCCAAATCTTCCCTGGTTATTATACTTGAACCCATTGCCAGAATTCTAAAAAGAACTTTGTATAGTTGGACATATTTTTACCAGGCAAAATATTCCTCTTAGTAATTATATTTGAACTTATTTACAGTATTCTAAAAAATATCTGTTTACAGTTGGATATACGCCAACTTGTCAAAATCTTCCTATTAATTATATTTGAACCCATTTCCAGTATTCTAAAAAACCTGTTTACAGTTAGATATAACCCAACTCGTCAAAATATTCCTGTCAATTATATGGGAACCCATTTCCAGTATGTAAAAGAAACATCTATTTATAGTTAGGTATACCCCAACTCGTCCAAATCTTCCTATCAATTATATTTGAACCCATTTCCAGTAAAAGGAGCTGCGCGGGATGAGCGGCGGTCGTTTCTCCAGCCCCAAAAACAGCCCAGTCTCAGAGTTTCATTGTATTATAAAAATACCTGTTCACAGTTGCATATACCCTAACTCGTCAAAATCATCCTATTAATTTTATTTGAACCCATTTCCAGTATTCTAAGAAAAAACTGTTCACAGTTGGATATACCTCAACTTGTCAAAATCTTCGTATTAATTTTATTTGAACCCATTTCCAGTATTCTAAAAATTACCTCTTTACAGTTGGAGAAAGCTCGTCAAAATCGTCATGTCAATTATATTGAAACCCATTTCCAGTATTTTAAGGAAACACCTGTTCACAGTTGGATATACTTCAACTTGTCCAAATCTTCCCTGGTTATTATACTTGAACCCATTGCCAGAATTCTAAAAAGAACTTTGTATAGTTGGACATATTTTTACCAGGCAAAATATTCCTCTTAGTAATTATATTTGAACTTATTTACAGTATTCTAAAAAATATCTGTTTACAGTTGGATATACGCCAACTTGTCAAAATCTTCCTATTAATTATATTTGAACCCATTTCCAGTATTCTAAAAAAACACCAGTTTACAGTTGGATATACCCTAACTCGGTAGAATCTTCTTAACAATTATATTTGAACTAATTTTCCGAATTCTTAAAAAAGACCGTTTATAATTCGCCATACCCCAATTCGGCTGAATATTCATGTGAATTGTATTTAAACTAATTTCCACCATTCTAAAAAACCACCTGGTAATATTAGTAACAGGAAATATCTTCCTATCAATTATAGTTTACCCCATTTCAAGTATTCCAATGATATAACCGCTTATAGTTGTTCCTAAACTTAACTCGGAAAAATTTCTCTATAATTTATATTTAAACCCATTTCCAGTATTCTAAAAAAACTGTTTATATTTTGCCATATTCATACTCGACATAATGTTCCTATTATCAATCACATTTAAACCGAGTTCTAGTATTCTAAAAATAGTTGTTCGCAGCTGTTCGCAATCCAATTCCTCAATCCAAATCGTCATGTCAATTATATTTTATCCCATTTCCAATATTATAAAAAATACTAGTTTACAGTTAAATATATGATAACTCGTCAAAATCTATCTATCAATGATATTTAAACCCATTTCCAGTATTCCTAAAAAAAGCCAGTCTATAGTTGGCCATACCCCAACTCGATAAAATCTTCCTAAAAATTATATTTGAACCGAATTCCGCTATTCTATTCAAACCCATTTCCAGTATTATAAAAAAATCATCCATTTGTAATAATTTGCGCCGTAACTTGGCGATGAATTTTAATATACTGGTTACTAATATGGTCATAAAAAAGATATTTTCAGTAATTTTTTTTACCCTACTTGTAAAGTTTATTTTTATAAAATTTTTTCCTAAAATGAAAATAAATTATTCAATTTTTCCGAGTCATACTTTTTAAAAATGTTGACAAAGCTTAAAATATTGGTGAGGTAAAAATGTGATAAAGAACCCTATACATTAGGTAGAATGTCCCCTGCTTCGTATAAAAAGAATTCAGATTGATTGATAACGGAGAGTTCTTTTCAAAGACATTTGAGGTCCTCGAGTGAAAATGGACGTAACTTTCATTCATGAAAAGTATTTTTAAAATAGCTGGATTACATTCTCAGAAAATTTTTTCTGTTTAAATAGATGAATTTTTAAGAAAATGATTAAGTTTTTAAGTTTGATAGTCGAATTTTGCAAAAACAGTTAACTTTTAAACCAGAAAAAAGAATTTTGAACGAGAAAGTTAATTTTTGATTAAGAAAGATGAATCTTCAATGAAATAGTACAACTTTCAACTAAAAAAGATAAATTTCCAACATAAAATGGGAGGATTAAATTTTCTAACTAAAAAAATAATTTTCAAACATTAAAAAAACGTATTATCTGCTAGTTAAATTTGAAGAAAAAGGCGTATTCTTAAAGAAATATTTAAGTTCTTAAGTAAAAATTAAAAAACTTTAGAAAAAAGTTGACCATTAAAAATGACTTCTTCACAAATTAGTTTAATTTGTCAGTTTAAAAAATTAATCTTTGTAAAAGAAGCTAAATTCAAATAAATAATACGAGTTTTTAAGAAATATTTGATTTCTCAAGCAGAATGATAAATTAAAAAAAAAGTTTTGATTTTCAAAAAAAAAAAAAAAATGAATTCCCTTCACTTCTCACACATCCTCTCTTCTAACTTCCCCTCACTTCGCTTCACCTCCCCTCCACACATTTTTATTAACTGGCCTGACTTTCTGTGCCTCACTTTCTTTCCTCTATTTTCCCCTCACTTCCCCTACTTCCTCTGCTAACTCCCCCCTCCCCACTACACTACAAACTTATCCCTCACTTCTCCTAACTTCCAATACACTCATTTTCCCTTACTTTCCCTACATCCTCTCCACTAAATCACCCTCATTTCTCTGCACTTCCCCTCCTGTAATTTTACCAAACTTTTCCTACTAGTCTTCCCCTTACTTTCCATACATCCTTCACACGAACTTCCCCTCACTTACGCTTCTTCATTCCTCCTAACTTCTCAACACTTCCCAGCCACTCATTTTCCTTAACGAGGTGCACTTCCCTCACATAATTTTCCCTCACTTCCGCCACTTTCTCTCCACTTCTCTTCCACTCATTTTTCTTAACTTTCCTTACTTTCCGTCCCATACTTTGCCACCTCTCATCTCCCTTCACTTACCATACTTATTCTCCAATAACTTTTTCTTACTTCCTTAACTTCCAGTTATTTCTGTAAACTTCCTCTTCACTATTTTTTTCTAACTTGACCTACTTCGCCTCACCTTACTTCCAATGCAATAACTTCCCGTTACTTCTTTCAGCTTTTTCCTTACTCATTTTTCTTAATTTATCAAAATTCCATTCTCTTTCTTTTCCTTTTTTAATTTTCTCTATCGCCTCCTGCTTCTTTTCTACTAACTTCCTCTCACTTCTTTCAAAGTTGTCTTCGCTCATTTTTCTTAACTTACCTTACTTTCCCTCCTCTAATTTACCCTCACTTCCAGTAATTCCTCTCCAATAACTTCCTCTTACATACTTCACTCATTTTACCTTATTGACCCTACTTCAGCTCCACTGACTTCCGCTCTCTTCTCTTAACTTTGCCTTCACTAATTTTCCGCTGCTTGTTCTACTTCCCCTTCACTCATTTTCCATACTTTGTCTATCCGAACTTTCCCTCACTTACCCTTTCACATTCCCTCTCACTTCTTTCTACTTCCCCTCCATTCATTTTTTCTAACTTGCAGTACTTTCTCTCCTCTATTTTTCTCTCACTTCCGATACTTTCTCTCCACTTATCTTCCACTCATTTTTCTCAACTTTCCTTACTTACCGTCTCATACTTGCCCACCTCTAATTTCTGTTCACTTCCTACACTTACTCTCCAATAACTTTCCCTTCCTTCGTTAACTTCCATTTGTTTCTGTACACTCTCTCTTCACTAATTTTTTCTCGCTAGATCTACTTCGCCTCCCCTTTCTTCCAATACTTCCTCTCTACTAACTTGCTGCTGCTTCTCTCAACTTCCCCTTCACTCCTTTCTCCTAAATTGTCCAAATTCCACTCTCTTTCTTTCCCTGTTTCAATTTTCACTATTGCCTCCTACATCTTCTCTACTAACTTCCCCTCACTTCTCTCAAACTTCCCTCCGCTTATTTTTCTTAACTCACCCGACTTTCCCTCCTCTAATTCACCCGAACTTCCTCTTATTTATCTCCAATAACTACCCTTTACTTCCTTCACTTATTCGCCCTCATTTCTCGCCACTTTCCATCCACTCATTTTCTCTTACTTACCCTACTTTACCCCTACTAACTTCTGCTCTCTTCTCTACTTCCCCTTCACTCATTTACCATACTTTGTTTATCCGAAATTCCCCTCACTTACCCTTTCACATTCCCTCTCACTTCTTTCCACTTCTCCTCCACTAATTTTTTCTAACTTCCAGTACCTTCTCTTTTCTACTTTTCCCTCGCTTCCCCTACTTTCTCTCCACTTAGTTCTCCTCACTTCTCTCCACTTCCCCTCTACTCACTTTCTTAACTTGCCCTACTTCCCCACTTCTACTTGCCCCCCCTCTAATTTCCGACCACTTTCTCTACTACCCCACCCCTACTTTCCTCATGTCCCCGTTTTTCTGAGAAGAGATTTTTCTTTCATGGGATAGAATATTTTTAAAGTCTTTTAAGTTGATAAAAGTGGAAGTGAATTCTTTTGGAAAGGGATACACTTTGCAGTCCCACGTCTCATTGAATAGCTTCCTTCGGTAACGAGATTTAACGACCATGAGGCTGAGGAAATGCACTTTATGTTAGGCCAAATGGAAAGGGTGAAACTGGCAAATAGAGAAACGTGTTTTTTAAAAGCAAATAATATTGAGAAGTCTCTCTTGTGTAAGGATGTTCAAAAAATGTATATTAAAATTAGAAAATTTGATGATTTAGAATGCTATTTAAGATTTTTGTAATAAATGATTATTTAAATTAGAGAGGTAAATTAAGGTAGCATACAATTTTTTTATAATTTGTTTTAAATTGCTAATTAAAATATAGATTTAGTCAACAAATAGAGCAGAAAATTACACAAATTTTAGAGGGATAGAAGTTTAATTTTAATCAATATTTTTGATGAAGCTAACCGCTACTAAAACAGTTAATTAATTAAAAAACAAATTAATTTTTACAAAATTAAATTGTTTAGTATTAAAATTATTTTCAAAATATTTTAAATTAAAGTTACATTTTTAACTGAAATAATAAATCTTCAAGTAACAAAAAATTTCATATAAGAGTTTAACTTGGACACATGAGTTCAACTTTCAACCAAATAATTGGAGTTTTAATTAAAAATGGTAAACTTAGAACAAAAAGTAGAATAGTTAAACTTAGATTTTTTAAAGACAATGTTTCATAAAAAAACAAATTTTAATTTAGAGAGGTGAATTTTCAATCAAAAGATAATAATTTTCAACAAAAAAAGGAAAAAAAATATTTACATTTTTCATAAAAATTGTTCAATTTTCAACAAAAAAGGTGCCATTTTAACCAAGATGATGAATTTACACTAAAATGCCTAAATTTTTAATTCACAAATGCGAATTTTAAACACAACAGTTAAAATTTTCTTCCAAAAAAGAGTTTTTTTAAATGTTTAGAATTTCATACAGAAATGATTATTTTTTCACTTAATAGTTGAATTTTCAACAAAAATCAAATATTATGAAATGAATATATAGTAGTAGAATTTTTGGTTTAAATAAATCATTTTATACGAAAAATATTATTAGTTTCTTATTCGATTTTTAAGTACAACGTGTAATAGTTGTCATTTCAAACAAATATGGCAGAAAAACAGTTATGTCAGTCAAAAATTTCTGACAGTCAAACATTTGTGGCAGTCAAGTATTATTGACAGTAAAACTGTTATAGCAGCCAAACAGTTAATTTAGTCAAACATTAATAACAGTCAAATATTTATGGTAGTTAAACAGTCATGGCAGTCAAAAAGTTAGGGAAGTCAAGCAAATATGTCAGTCAAACCGTTATGACAGTAAAACAGTTATGGCAGTCAAAAAGTTATGGAAGTCAACATTTTTGGTAGTCAAACATTCTTGACAGTCAA
The DNA here is from genome assembly GCA_010014905.2 of Druon quercuslanigerum. Lineage (NCBI taxonomy): Eukaryota > Metazoa > Arthropoda > Insecta > Hymenoptera > Cynipidae > Druon > Druon quercuslanigerum. The sequence goes on from JAAAKG020050670.1 coordinate 9,487, forward strand.
GTATTTTTGACAATAAAAGTGTTATTGCAGTCAAACAGTTATGGCAGTAAAATAGTTATGGAAGTCAAACACTTACGTCAGTCAAAAATGTATGGAAGTAAGACAAATATAGCAGTAAAACAGATATGGTAGTGAAAAATGTATGACAGTTAACAATGTATGGCATTCAAACATTCTTGACAGTCAAACATTACTGGTATTCAAACAGTTGTGACAGTCAAAAAGTTATAGAAGTAAAAAAAAATATGGCATTCAAACAGTTATGGCAGTCAAAAATGTATGATAGTAAAACAGTTATTTCAGTCAATTAATAATGGTAGTCAAACAGTTATGGAAGTCAAACACTTATGGCAGATAAATAGTTATGCCAATAAAACAGTTATAGAAGTCAAACAGTTACGGCAGTTAAACAGTTATTTCAGTCAAACATTTATGGCAGTCAAACATTATTGACATTCAAATATTTATGGTAGTCAAACAGTTATGACAGTCTAACAGTTATGGGGTCAAAAATTTTTATGAGAGTCAAGTTTTTTTGACAATAAAAGTGTTATGGCAGTCAATCAGTTATGGCAGTAAAAAAGTTATGGAAGTCAAACAAATATGGCAGTAGAAAGTTTATGGCAGTCATCAAATTTTGAAAGTCAAACAGTTATGGCAATCAACTATTTATGACAGTCAAACATTCATGGCATTCAACTTTTTTTGACTGTAAAACTGTTACAGCAGCCAAACAGTAATGGTAGTAAAACAGTTATTTTAGTCAAACATTTATGGCACTCAGACATTCTTGAAAGTCAAAATTTATGGTAGTCAAACTGTTATGGCAGTCAATTATTTTTGTCAGTCAAACATTTATGGTAGTCAAACAGATATGGCAGTCAAAAAGTTAGGGAAGTCATACAAATAAATCGTTATGGCAGTCAAAAATTAATGACATTCAAACATTGATGGCAGTCATGTATTTTTAACGGTAAAATTGTTATGCCAGTTAAACAGTTATGGCAGTCAGCAAGTTATAGAAGTTAAACTAATATGACAGTCAAGCAGTTATGACAGTCAAAAATTTATGACAGTTAAACATTTATGGCAGTATGTATTTTTGATAATAAAACTGATATGGCAGTCGAATAGTTATGGCAGTAAAAAAGTTATGGAAGTCAAACAAATATGGCAGTCAAAAATTTATTGCAGTTAACAAATTTTGACAGTCAAACAGTTATAGTAGTCAGCTTTTAATGACAGTGAAACATTCATGGAAGTCAAGTATTTTTGACAGTAAAACTGTTACAGCAGCCAAATAGTTATGGCAGTAAAACAGTTATTTTAGTCGAAAATTTATGTCAGTCAAACATTTTTGACATTAAAAAATTTATGGTAGTCAAACAGTTATAGCAGTCAAAAAGTTAGGGAAGTCAAGTAAATATAGCAGTAAAATCGTTATGGTACTCAAAAAGTTATGCCAGGAAAGCAGTTATAGAAGTAGAACAGCTACTTCAGTCAAACATTTATGGCAGTCAAATATTTTTGTCAGTGAAACATTTATAGTAGTCGAATAAATATGGGAGTCAAACAGTTAGGGAAGTCATACAAATATGGCAGTCAAATCGTTATGGCAGTCAAAAATTTATGACATTCAAACATTGATGGCAGTCAAGTATTTTTGACAGTAAAAATGTTATAGCAGCCAAACATTAATGGCAGTCAAACATTATTAACAGTCAAATATTTATGGTAGTCAAACAGTCATGACAGTAAAAAAGTTAGGTAAGTCAAGCAAATATGGCAGTCAAACCGTTATGGCAGTCAAAAAGTTATGGAAGTCAACATTTTGGGTAGTCAAACATTCTTGACAGTCAAGTATTTTTGACAATAAAAGTGTTATGGCAGTCAAACAGCTATGGTTATGATAGTAAAACAGTTATGGAAGTAAAACAGTTATTTCAGTTAGAAATTTATGGCATTTATGTATTCTTGTCAGTCAAACGTTTATGGTAGTTCAACAGTTATAGCAGTCAAAAAGTTAGGGAAGTCAAACAAATAAATAAGTCAAACCATATGGCAGTCAAAAATTTATGACAGTAAAACATTTATCGCAGTCAGGTATTTTTGAAAGTAAAACTGTTATGGCAGTCAATCATTGATGGTAGTCACACAATTATGGAAGTCAAACACTTATGGAAGTCAAACAGTTACGACAGTAAAACAGTTATTTTAATCAAACATTTATGGCAGTCAAACATTATTGAAAGTGCAGCATTTGTGGTAGTCCAACCGTTATGGCAGTTAAAAATTTATGACAGACAAACATTAATGGGAGTCCAGTATTTTTCATAGTAGAACTGGAATGACAGTAAAACAGTTATGCCAGTAAAAAAGTTATAGAATTCAAACACTTATAGCAATCAAACAGGACAGTAAAACAGTTATGGCAGTCAAAGAGTTATGCCAGTAAAATAGTTATTTCAGTTAAACATTTATGACAGTCAAACATTATTGATAGTCAAATATTTATGACAGTCAAACATTCTTGATAGTCAAATATTTATGGCAGTCAAAAAGTTATGTCAGTCAAACACTTATAGCAGAATAAGAGTGATGGAAGTCAAACAAATATGGAAGTCAAACAGTTATGGCAGTCAAAAATGTACGACAGTCAAACATTTATGGCAGTCATGTATTTTTGATAGTAAAACTGGTATGGCAGTGAAACAGTTATGTCAGTAAAATAGTTATGACAGTCAGAAACTTATGGCAGTAAAACAGTTATTTCAAACAAACATTTACGGCATTCTAGTATTTTTTACAGTAAAACTGTTATGGCAGGCAAAAAGTTCTAACAGTAAAAAAGTTATGGAAGTCAAAAAAATATGGCAGTCAAGCAGTTATGGCAGTCAAAAATTGATTCCAGTAAAACATTTATCGCAGTCAAGAATTTTTGACAGTAAAACTGTCATGGCAGTCAATCATTAATGGTAGTCACAGAATTACGGAAGTCAAACACTTATGGCAGTCAAACAGTTATGTCAGTAAAACAGTTATGGCAGTCAAAAAGTTATGCCAGTAAAACAGTTATTTTAATCAAACATTTATGGCAGTCAAACATTCTTCAAAGTGAAGCATTTGTGGTAGTCCAACAGTTATGGCAGTTAAAAAGTTAGGAAAGTCTAACAAATACGGAATTCAAACCATTATGGCAGTCAAAAATTTAATTAATTTTATAATTGAAACATTGATCACAGTCAAGTATTTTTGACAGTAAAACTGTTATGGCAGTCAATCATTAATGGTAGTCACACAATTAATTATGGCAGTCAAAAAGTTAGGGAATTCAAACAAATACGGCAGTAAAACCGTTATGGCAGTCAAAAATTTATGACAGACAAACAATAATGGCAGTCAAGTATTTTTCATAGTAGAACTGGTATGACAGTCAAACAGTTATGCCAGTAAAAAAGTTATTGAAGTCAAACACTTATGGCAATCAAACAGTTAGGACAGTAAAACAGTTATGACAGTCAAATAGTTATGGTAGTCAACAATTTATGACAGACAAACATTAATGTTAGTCAAACAGTTATGGCAGTAAAAAAGTTATGGAAGTCAAAAAAATATGGCAATCAAACAGTTATGACAGTCACACAGTTATGGCAGTCAAAAATTTATGACAGTGGCAGTCAAGTATAACTATAATATAGTATAATATAAGTATAATAAAAGTATAATATATTGATCATAATATAAGTTACAATAAATAACTTAATAATATAACTACATTTATGGCAGTCAAACATTAATGGTAATCAAACACTTATGGTAGTAAAAAATGTATGACCATGGCAGTCAATTATAACTATAATATAGTATAATATAAGTATAATATATTAATAATGATATAAGTTATAATAACTAACTTAATAATATAAATACATTTATGGCAGTAAAAAATTTATGGAAGTCAAACACTTATAACAGTTAAACAGTGATGAGAGTAAAACAGTTATGGCAGTAAAATTGTTATGGTAGTCAAAAATTCCTGACATTCAAACATTTATAGCAGTCTATCATTTTTGACAGTCAAACTGTTTTAGCAGTCAATCATTAATGGTAGTCACACAATTATGGAAGTGAAACACTTATGGCAGTCAAACAGTTATGCCAGTAAAACAGTTATGGCAGTCAAAAAGTTAGGGAAGTCAAACGAATACGGCAGTAAAACAGTTATTTCAGTCAAACATGTATTGCAGTCTAAGATTCTTGTCAGATAAAAATTTATGGTAGGCCAACAGTTATGGCAGTCAAAAAGTTAGGGAAAACATACAAATACGGCAGTAAAACCATTATGGCACTCAAGTATTTTTTATAGTAAAACTGGTATGGCAGTCAAACAGTTATGCCAGTAAAAAAGTTATTGAAGTCAAACACTTATGGCAATCAAACAGTTAGGACAGTAAAACAGTTATGAGAGTCAAACAGTTATGGCAGTTAAAAATTTATGGAAGTAAAGATCTGATGAAAGTGGTGAGTCCTGGATGGTGAGTCCGATACCTGTACTTTCTCATAGTCTAGTTTCGCTCAGTTGTTTCATGGCTCGTAAAAGTGAACATGCCACATATCAACGACCTACAGGGGTGCATTGTCTCGGATATGGTACGTGACAGATAACGTGTGTAACTTCGCGAAGAGGGTTTCTGCAGGTAGACATCAACAGGGGTGACTAGCAACTAGTGGTGTTGATCAGAGGCAGAGTCTCCTCAGACCTAAATGCTTGCATACCGTTGAGCAATGGAATACCCACTTTGGGATACTGGAAAGAGCGAGAGACCAGTAAGGGGGTTGCTATTTCATCCCCTCCGAACTTGCCTCTCTCTCGCTCTGCTCTCCACTCGTTTTCTGCTCGGAGATCCCCAGCATCCACACTATGCGAGACTTCAGTCGCCGTTGAGACCGCGACAGCGCCGCGACTGCAAGGAGAGCACCTACCGGCCTTCCAGGTCAATCGAAATAAGAAGAGACAAATTCATAAAGATAGAAAAAATCAACTCAATGTTTACAAATCAACCCAAAATTAAATAGTTGCATTTTATTCTCAGGAGATCCAAAAAGGTGTGCTATTAATGACACGTGTCAGATTTGCTTCCTTAAGAACCTTTCCCCTTTTCAGAAGCTAATCGCGATTGCTTCGAGATTACTAAAGAATAATTCTTTCAAAAAAACAAAAATTTGCTTGACTATCTTTGAGTATGTGTGGAGTGGTCAGATTTTAAATTTTAGAATTCAGAGACCGTTAGAAAGTTTAGAGAGAGTTGTGTAGGAAAAGAAAAGGAAGAGTAAAGCTGCAAGGAGAGCCCTAATGCCGAGTTGAACCACGTGCGAATATTATATCCGTCGCGAAGAACCGGGAAAGTTTTCAAGAGTGAAACTTTGTGAAAAGAGGGAGGGAGGGAAAGTAAAAAAGAGGTGATAAGGAAAAATAAAATTTTTGAAAGATTGTTGTGTGTTGTGGTCGAAAAGGGGAAGCGACATCGGGCCCGGATGCTCGCAAGAACGAGACGCCGAAGACGCTGTCACGTTGGAAGGGAAAATATTGACGGCCGTCAACAAGTTTCTGACGACATCCCCTTTGATTAACAAAGTCAAACTCCTCATGGTAAGTCATTTTAAATCCATCCAATTAATTAAAATTTTTTTTCAAGAACATCAGATTCCTTTGAGGAAATTGGAATCATTGATTCCGAAAAGCTCAGTTTCAGAAAACCTTTTAGAAGGATCGAAAAAACTCAAAATGATTATATTATCATTACGAATGCATTAAAAAAAATTCTCAACAAATTTCTAACCATTGGGAAAAGTTGAAGAAATTGAACATTCTCAGATCGAAAAAAAAAAATTTGTGTCCGAACAGATTGTGTCAAAAATTGCTGAATTTGCCAAAAAAAATTTGCTTCTCTTTTTTATTTTTTGATGCTTTTTTTGATAAGCTAAGAAAAGACGCAGTCTAAGATGGTCCAAATTTATTCTGTCATAAATACGATTTTTAGAGATCGACCCCCCCCCTCAATTTGTTTGTTTTCTGTAAAAACAAATTCCCTAATTTTTTTCCATCAAAATTGACCTACGAAATTTTCAACTTTACATGATTTTTTGAATGTAAAGTGTTTGTTTTCTGAAAAATTTGGAAAAAGAAGTACTTTTTTTTGTTGTGCCTGGAAAGTGTCAAAAAAATGCAAGATATTTTCATATAATATTAATGCTAAAGACTCTCATTTTTTTAAACTTTTTATACATTTTTTTTGTTTGATAACTGACAACTTTAAAAGTTTTTTCTAAATATTTTTAATTATTTAAACAAGTTTAATATTTTTAATAATTTTTCCGCCTTTAACTCGCGAAAAGTTACTTTTTTAAAAAATTCATGGCGCAGTTAATAAATTTTTAAGATGATATTTATTGTCAAAGAGAGTTTCGCATTTGTTTAAACAATTCTAAACTCTTTCGCAAAAAAAAATCATTATTAGAATTTAGCACATGTACCATTAATTTTAGAAAATAATAATTTTCACGATTTACAGGACGAAAAAATTGCTTAAAATTTTAAAATTTACGGGTTAAGACAATCGTTTTTCACAAACAATAATTGATGAAACAATTGAATATCAGCGAAAAAATGATTTGAAAGTTGTAAATTAGTGAAAATTATTAATTAATTTAGAAAAAATACCAATAATATAACGGATCCTGAAATATATAAAAATAAATACATTTTTTTGCTAGTTTAGGTAGAAATGAAAAAAATTGTATTATTCGTCATTTCGATGAAAAAAAATTTTTCTCATTTTTTTCAATCTTAGTTAAAATCGCTCATGTTTCAGGATTTGTAAAAAGCGGAGAAAAATTTTTAATAAAACTTAAAAACACATATATGTTTTTCCAGTTCATGAAGAAGAGAATAAATAAATTAAAAAATAAAAAATAATTATTTTTATCAATTTTTGGTACAATTTAAGAAAATTTCATTTTTTCAGATATTACATTTTGAGTACTTTTTCAATTTCTTCCTGTATAAGGCTGCTTGCTGCAATGAGCGTTAACGAAAATAAGCGAAAACATTTTTTTCTTTGTATATAATATTTAAAAAATAGTTATAGCAGGGAAAATTTGCAAATTTTTCTTTTAAAAAAAAATTTCTTTTTTTTGTAAAAAGACCAGCGTAATCAACAAAAATTACATTGAGTAATAATAAAAAAGAAACATTAACAGAAATAGTATAATCTTTTCTAAATTTTTTAAATCTATTTTTTAAAAATAAATAAATAAAGATCGTTTTAAAAAAACTTGAGTATATTGAGTATATATTTTTCTATTATTTCATTGTTATATTTTTTATCTATAATATTCATCGTTTCCAATTTTATATTTTTATATTAAAAGTCAATTTTTAAATTTCCCGAAGTTTGAACATCATTCTGTCAAAACCAGATTTTTATTATTATTTTAATGGTCAAAAGTTTAATGTTCAAAAATAAATAAAAAAACAATAAAATAATTAATTTTGATCTGTAAAACACTTAACGAATAAGTTAATAAAGACAAAAAATATTGTTTAAAATAAAAAGTTTTTTATTGCATAACAATATTTCTCTATTTGTTTTTTATGTTTATTAAAGAATATATATTTTTAACACAATTTGTTCTAGATTCTTGAGAATATTAAAAAAGTTTTTTGAAAATTCCCGGAATGTAAAATCAAAAATTTAACAAAAGTTAATCCTAAGATAAATAATTGAATTTTTATATAAAAAGGATAAATTCTCAGCAAAAAATTAAATAGCTGATATTTCAACTCAAAAAGATTTTTTTTTTGAATAAAAAACAATTAAGTTCATGCAAAAAAGACAAATTTTTAACACAATATTCAAATCCTCGAAAAATAGGATTGTTTTTCAACCGGTTGGATTTTTAACACAAAGAGACTAATTTTTAACTAATTAACACGAACTCTCCTCAAAAAGCTAGTTTTTAACAAAATAATTAAATTTTTGACCAAATAGTTCAAATTTCAACTAAAATTATAAAATTTTCACACAAAAATTACTTTTTCACAAAGTAGTTGCATTGTTAACCCAAAAATATTAATTCTAAAAAAATGTAATAGTTGATATCTTAATCCAAAAAGATTATAATTTTTAATAAAAACCAGTAGAATTCATACCAAAATTTTCAATTAAATAATTTTAATAACAAACCAAAAAAAATTAATTTTTTAACAATAAGATTAGGTTATTGTTAAAAAAAACAAATTTTAACAAAATGGTTACATTTTTTCCGAAAATATTAATTTTGAACGAAAATGATGAATCTTTAACCAAACACGTAAATTTTTAACAGATTAGTTTAATTTTTTTATCTGAAAAGGTGAATTTTCAACAAAATAATTGAAGCACCAGCCACAAAATATTTTTATTTTAAATCAAGCATTTTCAATTTTAATGAAAAATATGAAATTTCTACCTAAAAAATTTTTTTTAAATACAAAAAAGCCAATTAAAAAAAACTAAATCTACAATAAAAAAAATTTATTAGTTTAAACAAATTTTTTTAGGCAAAGCATAATTTGAAGGGAAAAATTATTTTTAGTACCCAAATAAAATTTTCGAATAAGTATTTTTTCCGTTAATGGTATATTTTTAAGTTAAGTATATTTTTCCTAGGCTGTTCAAGAATGTTAAAATTTAAAAAAAAAATATTCTCTTTAAATTAATTTTTTAAAATAAATTTTCTTATGAGCCTGAAAAAAATTATTATCTGGAAACTATTCGAAATCTTTACAAAATTAATAAAATTAATTTGAAAATCTTTAAAAATGTACATTTTTATTAATTTTTTTAAAAAAATTGTTTAATATTTTT
>JAAAKG020050681.1:0-18394 GCA_010014905.2 Druon quercuslanigerum
TACCTGACCAGAAAGTAGGTCGTTGGTCAGCCCGGTCAGGGTACCCTGACTTGGTCAATGGCGTGCCGACCACTGGTTTAGAGGGACCTCTGTGAGGCCCTCTACCCAGTGACGTGGACCCCTGAATCTTCAGTAGGCTAGTTTATTCAGTACCATGAACGTCAAAGCACGTACGCTGCGTATTTCAGGATGACGGAATGCACCGAGCAAAGGGCTGCAAAATTCGTTCCACGGCTGCTGACGGAAAACCAACAGAATTTTCGAGTGCAAGTATTTCAGGACAAGTTGGAATCAATTAGAAACAACCTAGAATTGTTCGATAATATCATTGCTTAGAATGAGTCATGGGTTTATGGCTATGACCCTGAGCAGCAAGACAATACAAAGAATAAACAAAGAGTATTATTAAGAAGGCCTAATTTGTGGCCTAATTTCTGACCTGGCCTTCTCTGAATTTTGGCTATTTTCCAAATTCAGGTATCTTCCAAAAGGAAAACGATTTTAAGAAAGCTTCCCAATGCGGGGGTACCGCTGGTAGAAAGTTGTGGTTTCCGAAGAGTGATACACTTGAACATGGATTTAGCTCTGGTTTTGGGCATGGCTTGTAGTAGCCTTCAGCATAAATCCAGACAATCGAAACGTAAACAGACACGGCCTCATAAACCATTTCTGTTGGATACGGCCTTTATGCTGTTTGTGTCTCATTACTTATCACCACCTCTCTCTCGGTTCCGCTGATCCTCTCATCACTACACGGCTGAGGGCATCAATTCTCGGAAAGTCGTAAATCCGAACTCCTTAAATCCAAGTTTCAATGTACTGTAAAGGGGATATCATAGCCATTGACCAAATTTAATTTTTACTCCCAGTGCACTACAAGGTCGGATAGTTTTCAGACTGAGCTCGTACACAATACGCAAGCACATTATGTGACGCACGATACTTACATTTTGTGTAAAGTCATAGTAATATATACTTAAGTGATAATACAATTTTTTCAATTTACAAAAATTCTTAGCAAAATGTCTTCCTGATAGTGTAATATTATTTTAAATTATATGTCATGTTCGTAATCTTTCTTCGTCAGTTTTTAAAGTAGATACGTAACATTCTTGAGAGAAATCTTTTAAAGATATTTTAAACTTACGTGGTATTATGTAAAACTCGAAACACTTTTTGCTAATGCCTTATTTTACTTAAATTTGTTGTTCATCCATTAAATGTTTCTTTGTAATTTGCTATCACAAGACAGATAAGCAATGCACCACATTACAGAACATAGTACGTAACTTGACGCAGGTGCACTTTTTGGTAAAACCTCAAATGAACGCTTTTCCTTAATTCCAATATAATTTTGGTTATATAAGGAGTAAAAATAAGATTTTGAACTACATTCTAAAATTTTGTCTACAACCAAATATATTCTAGTTTATTCTTTAAATTGAGCGATAGATTTTGGTGCGCCACATTAGGCCCCGTTACCCTAACCTTCTAGGCCTCCAGGGGTTCTTGACCCGATCCTAAAAGACACATCCGTTAATTGCATTTTTCCTTCTACTTTTGTTTCCTAGAGTTAAGCAGTTTATAATTTTAAAATATATTAAAGGATGTTAGACAAATAAGCGTGAATAACTTTAAGCTAGAATGTTTCTATAAATTCGATTTGCATAAAATACCCGCAACTTGATTCAAACGAGAGTCAATGTACTGACCCTGCTATAATAAAACAAATCCGCTCTAGTCTGCACCAAGTATCTATTATTAAATTTCTTATTATTATGCAATTACATGTGAGTTCAGTCTGCAGAAATTAATCTCTATGCATATATGTCAAGTTTAAAAATAGACCTGTTTCTAATACCAGAAAATTAGGCAACTAAAATGTAAACTTTTGGCTATTATTTACCAGTGATTGGAATATTACTTTTAAAAAGGAACTAGGGTAATCGGTACAATGATTGGCCATCCCCCCAATTATTGACCACCTCATTTAAACATCTTCATATGAAAAAGTACTCCGAAATAAAACTACTGATGAATAGTGCAGGTCGAAGCGCAAAGAATTCCGCAGCGTATTTGACAATACATGTTAGCGCAATGTAGTGTGTTTAAATACCAGAATAAGTAAAACCGGTGATGCTGAATGAGTAAGGAATTTAAACAAAAAGCTTTTGAGTTATAGATAGTAGTATTTTAACCTAAAAATTATGAATGCATATCAGTAAATGGATGGGAAATCAATGGCATCATGAATACTGCGGATACATAATGATTGGCTACAATATTTTAAAAGAAAAAGACTTATGTATTTGCAAAAAGTGTTTAAACTTTTAATGGAATATTTATATTGTATATAATTGTTTTTAACATAGTCTTGCCAGTAACAAGTAGCAATTCAGTGGATAATCACTGTGCTTTCAAAATCAGTAATCTATGACCTAATATAGTCAACGGGTCATACAATCATTTTTCTATGCTAATCACTGTGTTTATACAGATTGTTTTACAAATTACTAACCTGGAAAAATATCTCAAGTGGCCAAACACGTCAATTAATTACATAGAGATTATTTATGAAATTACAGACCTCTTAAAAAGCGGAAAGTTACAAGATATATAAGTTTAATGAACACCCGATGCAAAAAAAAATAATTAACATTTTTCTATAATCTAGATAAATCCTTTGGAAATTAAAATTTGAATATTTCTTTAAAAGCCACCAGCTTTCAATTTCTCAAAAGCTTCCTAGTTTAATCTACCTCTTCTTCAGTTCAATATGATTCATGACTTGCCAAAGAATAGTTTTAAAGCAATAAAGTTTTTTAATTGTGGTAAAAAAAACTTTTAAACTATCTTTCAAAAATAACTAAAAAGTATCCATTTTTATAGTTATTGTTACTGAAAAAATGCAACTAGTTACTAATAATAGTAACTAGTTTACAGAATTATGGAATTCCCATCATTGTTCTTTTCATACATTTTAGAGGAATATAATTATTGTATAAAATAATTTCCTGTGTAAGCTTCCTCTTTCTGATTTTTTAAAAATATTCTAATTGAAATCTGCTTTGGCCATTAAAATTACTTTTTATATTAATATATACATATAATATCATTATTTGTTTTATTTCTTTTTTACTGTGTAATATTTTATATTGCATTATTTGAAATCGAGTGAATCCCTTGGAAAATTTTTGTAAATTCCTTAACACTTTTTAAATTATGTGAAAATTCATGGAAATCTGTTTAAATTTCGTTAAATCTTTTGAAATTCGCTTAAAATTCTTTGACATCTTATTGGAAGAATTTTGAAATCTCATGAAATTTCTTTAAACCTCCTGAAATCATTAAAAATCCTTTAAAATCTTTGCAAATTTTTTGAACTTTGTTGAAATCTTTCCAAATATTTCGAAATCCCTTAAAATATTTTAAAACCATACAAAAACCAGAAAAATTCGTCGAATCTCTTAAAATCCTTTAAAGTATTCGGAAGTCCTTTTTTTATTATTATGACACCATTAAATCGTTTCCCTTTTGGGGTAGGCGTGACTCACTCGGTGGGGAAGGGAGTAGTGTGAGGAAGGGGTTATAGAATTTTTAGATTGATCTGGAACCAGCTCGGACGCAGGTTGCTGATCAATCTCTCTAGAAATCATCCCAAGTGAAGATCCTCACAAAGTCGTCATGTGAGGTTCCCCACTTGGGCCCATTAGCATCCAAAGTCTTTTGTTTCAGGCTTCATGCACTCTACTGACACTCTTTTTATTAACTAGTTGCCTGCATATTTCTCTGTCCTGGCATACTTCTCTAGCTTCTTTCACGTCCATGCATTTTTTCATGCAGGCTCTCCTGTTTCTATGGCTTCTTATGTCTCTTCTAACTAGGGTCTCATTCAAACATTCTAACCATTCTTTCCGCGGTCTGTCTCTGGGCACGCTGCCATTTACTTTACCTTGATACACTTTTTTTGTTCATCTTTCATTCTCTCAACATACCCGAACCATCTTAACCGATTTCTTTCCCATGTTTCAACTAATGTCTCTTACGCACCACATTCTTTGAGAATTATCTCGTTACTCACTTTGTCCATCAGAGTTTTCCCGCGTATTATACGCAAGAATCTCATCTCAATCGCGTTAATTTTACTCCTTTTAAATTTCGTATAAACTTTTGAAATCTTACGAAATTCTTCAAAAATCTGTGGATGGACTTTGCAAATATTTTAAGATCTAATGAATCTCGTGAAAATATCCGGGTTTTTCTTGAAATCCTTTAAAATCCTTAGAAGTCCCGTGACTTTTTTTGAAATATTTCGCACTCTCTTCAAATTTCTTGAAACATCTTAAAATCCTTTGCAATACCCCACTAAAAATGGTGTAATCCCTTGAAATTTGTTGAAATCTCAGAAGATTCTTAAATTTTTTTGGAAATCTCGTCATATTACGTAAAAATTATGCATTTGTTTGAAATACTTTGAAGTCCTTTTTAATTTCGTTTGCAGTGAAATGAATTGACATATTTAGTAAAAATATAAAATATTAGGCAAGAAGGGATGGGGAGGGGGTCTAAAATGTCAAAACCTGTCCTCATGTAATTAATGGACGCTAACTTGTCTGTCTCGTTAAATTACCTTACAGGTGTCATGGCACAGAAACGATGAACCCGTTCAAACAGGTTCAACTTCAAGATTCTCATTCGTCCACGAAGGAAACTTTTATTGCGTTGATGTAGCTCCTGTAACAGTTGATGATGAAGGTCACTGGACCTGCATGGTTGAAAATCTTTATGGCAGATCATCCTGTACCTCCCACCTTTCTGTAATCGGTAAACTGAACTCTTTAATTTGTTATTTATTTACAATCTAAAGAGTCCACTTTGTTGATTTCTTGGTTTGGATTTTAGTTCCAAAAGCCTACAAGAAACCGGAATTTGTTGGAGAACTTCGCGCTCTGCTCACGGAAACTGGAACAGTTTCGTTAGAGTGTAAGGTTGTCGGGGTACCAACACCATTGTTAAAATGGTTCAAAGACGGGAAGGAAATAAAGGCGGGCGATGTTTTTGCTCTTACGGCGAATCCAGACGATCCTACATCTTTAGGAACCTACACATGCGAAGCCGTGAATTGTATGGGTACATCATTTTCTTCATCACGGGTAGGTCGATTTTATTTAAATAATTTAAATGCATCATCAGTTACCAATGGAACCAATTTAATCATTTTTGTGACTCTAGGTCCATGTGATGGGAAAAGGTAGCAGAGAGGGGTCACTGAGACCAGCAGATACATTGATACCTTCAGGACCTCTTCCAGTCTTTAAACAAATTTTACAAGATGAATCCTGCAAGATTGGCGAATCGCTTTTATTATCCTGTAAAGGTAAGGGGCCGCCCATAAACTACGTTACCAATTTGGAGCTATTTTTGACTCTCACGTAAGTCACGCTATTCACTCAGCCAAACAGTGGTATGAACAATAAACTAGTTATACTTTAAAGCATAAATAAAAATTGTCAAAAAAATAGTTAAATTTGAACCAAATAGCTAGACTTTCAAGCAAGAAAAAACATCATTTTTTTGAAGACATTTGATCAATTTGAATATTTGCAGAGTCAGTTCAATTCAATTTGAAGATTCAAGATCAAACAATTCCAAAAACAATTTTTAACATAAATCCTAATTTTAAATCATGAAAGATGATGTTTTAATCCAAAAGGACAAATTTTTAACAAAACAGTTGAAATTCCGAATTAAAAAGATGACTTTGACAAAATAATTGAATTCTTAACAAAGCAATTAAATGTTTTGCAACATTGTTTAATTATCAAGCTATTTATATGTGTTTTCAACCAAGTGATCGAATTGACGTTCAAATTTCCTTAAAAAAATTAATTTTCAAGAAAATGAAAAAAATTATTAAGTAGTAAAATTTGACCAAAAACGGCAAAATTGTAAAAAAATAGTTGAGTTAGCAACCAAAAAGGTGGATTCACGACAACCAAATTATATTCATAGTGAAAAAGATTAATTTTAAATTGAATACATCAATGTTCCACTCAATTGTTGAATTTTCAACTCATAAAGGTTACATTTTCGATCAAAAATACAATTGCTAATTTTCATATAACGAAAACTAATTAAAAAACAATATGAGTTTTTTATTTTCTTCTTTCTTCTTTATTCACAATATGCCCCCTAAGGGTTTACATGACTTACATTCCTTACAATATTCCCGCTACATAAAGTCTTATATCTAGTTCCTTATCTCTATTTCCTGTGATAGCGTAATTTAGGACTTTTTAGCATACGACTGAGCGAGCGAGCTGTCGAAAGCGAGAGTGCAAGCGAGAGAGAGAGAGAGAGAGAGAGATAATGAGAACGCAAAAGCATTTAATCGAAAAAAAACTAGAAAAAGTGGAAGGTTGCTTAAGAACAAGGAAAAAATAAAAATAGGGGAATAGGGCAATGAGTGGGAAGTACACTGAAAAATGGTTTACCTGTCCCAGCTAATCGTTTTGCTGGACTTCGTCTTCCAACAAAATATAGCTGTGCCATCAAAATTTCTAGTTATTTTAGCTAAATTTGCCATCTAGAAATAATATAAATAAATTAACTACAACTTTCTTGAAAGACGAGAACGAGCTAAATATTTAGCTAGAATGGCTTAACCCATTTTTGTGTAGGAAATATGAAATTAATTTTCAAAATTAGATTATTATTAAACTCTATCATTGCAGGGCCATATTTTAAAAACTAAAAAGATTTCGTTAAAGTGTATCATCGAGAAGCGCAATAAATTTTATCTGCATTCGTAACCCTACTCCTACTAACCTCCCCTCTCGATGTTACCTCAGGTATTTGCGCAACTCCCTTCCCCTCTCAAATTGTAAAAGTAGCTTATAGATGGCTCCTATGTGGATTTATAGAATCTAGAGTTCAATCACTTTAATATAATGATCATTCATTAAATATAATCATTTATTTTTCAGTTCAAGTACCACCATGGCCAAAAGAGATAACATGGTACAATACAGAAGGTAGAGTCGAATCGAACGAAAAGTATCGAATAATGGAAGATGGTTTAGGAGGTTACTCGATCCAAATTGATCCTGTGGAAGCCATGGATGAAGGAGAGTGGAAGTGTGTTGCAACGAGTACCGATAATGTAAAGCAATTTACTACGTGTTACGTCGCTATGTCCAGTAAGAAATCTCTTGTTCAAAATAAAAAATAATTTTAGTGAAAAGCGACAACTTTTATAATAATTCTGATATTTTACAATGGCAGTTCCAAAGAATTATCGAAAACCTCGTTTCATGGAGAGTCTAAAGGCTATCTTAACAGAAGAGGGTTTAGTCTCCTTTGAGTGCAAGGTTGTTGGGTTCCCTACACCTTTTTTACGATGGTTCAAAGATGGTCAAGAACTCAAGCCAGGAGATGTTTATCAACTGACCGGCACCAATTCGTTAGGTATTTTTAATTTAAAATGTTTTTTTTTAGTTTGTCAGTTAGATATTTACACGTTACTCTTCTACCATTCTTATTTTAAAGGTTCTTATTGCTGCATCGCGAGAAACTGTATGGGTGAAACCAAAAGTACCGCAGAATTAACAGTTGAAGACATTCAAAATCAACTGAACGATGACGAACGGCTTCAACTTCTGACAACGAATCAACCACCGAAATTTATTAGAGGCCTTAGAAGTTGCGAAGCCAGGATCAATGATAATTTCAAATTTTCGGTACAAGGTAAGAATTATCTTTAAATAATTTCAATATTTTCTAGGGGAAGTTTATTTTTCACCTTGAATATAATCTGTTTAAATAGTTAATATCGTACCTGAACCAAGTCTCTCTTGGTACCGTGATGATTCGCCAGTAGATGATAATGATAAGTACAGAATAGAAAGAGAGAATTTGGGAACATGTCACCTCGAAGTGCAAAGGCTTGAGTTTGTCGATCAAGTAAGCATTTTCCAGTCATGAAACACTTTTCATTTGATAAATTATTACTTTATGATACAAATATTTCTCTTATGATTCTGTATATAGGCTGAATGGAAATGTGTAGCCAGTAACGATTTCGGTCACAGTGTTACGTCTTGCTTTCTAAAGCTCATCATTCCAAAACACTACAAGACACCTAAATTCCTAGAAAGCTTGCGAGCTATTTTATCAGAAGAAGGTGCAGTCAACCTTGAGTGCAAAGTGATAGGAGTCCCTCAACCAGTTTTGAAGTGGTATAAAGATGGTGCCGAGTTAAAACCAGGCGACATCCACAGGATAATATCTGGGCAAGATGGCACCTGTAGCCTAGGTACGTACACCTGCGAAGCCACAAACTGCATGGGAAGTGTCAGAAGTTCTGCGTCACTTCTTGGATTTGAAGATCGAGTGACTGCTTCAACTGGAGTAATGGATGCATCTCTACCCTTGTCGGCTTTAGGTCATGATAATGAATTAGCTCGTAATCTTTCCTTATCAACTATCCACGAAGAAAGAACCTCACAGTTGCACGAAACTCCTCAAACAGATCAATCAGTTACTTTGGATGATCGCGGTGAGGTCTCTTTCAGTTTCGATGGCAAGGAAGTTTCGGTCAGCTTGTATGAGACACCGGATCTCACTGAAGAAGAGGCTATTCAGATAGTCGAGATGTATGCTAATCAGTTATCAGAAAAAGTTACAGAACACAATGTGATTGAACTTCCGCCAATGAGATTCATGAAAGAGACTTCGACATCAGGAAATCTGTTGATGGAAGCAGTTGTGATTGATGTATCACCTGACTATTTCGTCACTTTGGAAGACGGAGATGATCTTCGAACAGAAGCTGATGTAGAAGACATGTCCATTGTAGATGATCCAGCTAATCATACTCTTTCTCTATCTTCATCACTTCCTCATGAGTCTCGAGTTGAGATTAGTCTAATAGAAGAAGACAGACCACCAATTAAACCTCCAAGAAGAAGATCAGGGAGTATAGCTTCAAAGAGCGAGCGCAGTGAGAAAAGTGATAATAAACTACAGGAGTCTGAAAGCTACCATAGTGCAAAAGAACCCTTAAATGGTGCTATCTCACCCCAGAAAAAAGATGATCTGGACATGGACATAGATGTTACTAGCGAAGCATTCGACGATGCTCTTTTCTCTGCTCGTTCTCGAGCTGAAAGTAATTTGATTCAGATTCAAAAAGATTATTTCAGTGGTGAAAAGCATGGTTCGAGTATTGAGACTGCAGACTTGTCATTCGACTCTGCAGTTACGAGTGGAGCAATTAAAAAAAGGAGTACCAATATGAAACGATCCTTGGGCGAGAAAGGAAATTCCCAGGAATTTACGAACGAAGAAAGGAAGAGAATAAGGCGAAGCGAATCTGATGAGTCTGGTGTGGCTATAAATATTGAAAAATCTCAGACCGATGACGAATCCGAGAAATCTTCCTTAATGAGCAATAACGATATGATTTTAAATATTTGTAGGCAACTATCCGAACCTGTTTTAGTAATTCGAGACGCTTTGGTCGATTTTGATTCTCTTTTATCTCTAACGGAAGGAAGTTATGAAGAGCAAGATGCATTTATTTCAGAAAACTTTGTGTTTCCCCTTCAACATTTGTGTGAGCAACTTAGCGTCATAGAAGCTCAAACTTTAAAAAATGCTGGAAAACGGTCTCTGGCGCAAAATGCAAGAATTGCTATATTGGAAACAATAGGTGGACCAACAGAAGAGTTACTTCGAGGTATTGAGATAATGAAGCGCAGAGGAAGTGCAGACGTTTTTGAAACTGATCCTGTTATTTTGGAACCCCTGGTTGATCCAGTCGATGAGATATTGCTCGGATTAACAAAAATAGAATATGAACTATCAGGTAGTTCAAGGGCTCAAAAACCGATTATTCTTGAACGCATGATTCGGACGATTTCTGGTCTAGGCCAACATATCGAGACAGCTGATGCTTCATCAGTTATGATAAAACCACTAAAAGCAATTTATAAAACATTAGATTCTTTCATCAATAAAATCACGTTAAATCCTCTAAATGGTACGTGGACTGAGAATATGGATGCTGTTCTTGTTGAATCCTTATGCCGACCTTTAGAGGATTTGGCTCGCACATCCACTGATTTTTTGAATGACGACACTTCTATAAACCCTGATTTAGCGAAAAGAATCTCAGAACCATTTGAAGATTTATTCACAAGGCTCGATGCGTTAGTGGTTGCACTAGAGGGTTACGAAACCGATCATCGAACCGAATTTGTATTAGCACTTAAATCTTCTTTAGTCGGAGCAGCAGAAGAATTAACCCTTTTCAGTGAAAAATGTATCGCATTAGAGGAATCTAGAAGTATGTCTGAGGTGATTTTGGATCCTTTAATTGACGTACAGTCCTCGATCAATTTAACATTGCGTGTTATCGAAGAACCAAGATCTGAGGAGGAAATCAAAATATCTCAGGTGTTACGATCATCTGAATTGGCTATGAGTTTGGCAGAGATAAGACAAACTTTGTCAAATGTTGCTCACACAGCTACAACTTTAAAAGAAGAGGAAACCATTGAAGCATTAATAGATTTACGAGAACCTTTATTCGATCTGCAACTTGCACTTTCTTCAGAATGTCTTGTAGAAGAAATATCAATAATAAATAGTATTATTTCACCATTAAATGCATTGAAGATAATCTTCTCAACTGCTCTTAGATACATTAATGGAAGAGAAGTTGCAAATTCTATAAGTCCAATTTTGCAAATGTTAGAAGAAATGCAGCAGCAAATTCCGATGGTTGTTGAACAGCTTACCTTAATGGAATGTCATGCAAAGGAAGTTTCTTCGGATAAAGAGGAACCTGATAGAAGAAAAGTTCTCACGGAAATTTTAGATACCTTAGATGCGGCTAATCAACTAAACACAATTTTCTTCGACTTTTCATCTGTACTTGAAGAACAGGAACGAAGCTTTGGAAAATCAGCTTTAAGTGATTCCAGATTTGTCTCACGATTATTGGAAGTAAGAGAAAGTGTAGGGTCAGTGACAGTGGCTCTTGGCAATCTTCCAATAAAGGTATCACTAAACGACGATGACATCATTAACGAGTTGGCTCATCTAAGTGGACCTTTGATAAATCTGCAAAACGAAATAAATAGAAAGCACAATGCCGTGGAAAAGCAAATATTGAAAGGTGTAGCAAATCCAATTAGCAGGTTGAAAATTGTGATTGAGAGCCTTGCTAAAAGCATCTATGGGCCAGAAAAAGTCATGCTAGTTTTAGGGTTGTTGGGAGACATTGATGAAAGTATAAAGATATTGGATAGCAAGGCATATGACACTGAAATTCAAGTAGAAACTCTTGATGACTCACAGGTAAAAGCTCTGCAAATAAATAAAGGAGTCGTTCTTGAAAGGGCTATACAAAGTGGTTCAAAATCTGAATTGATCTCCAAAATATCTACAGAAATACCTCAAGAATTTGAAATTATCAAAGAGAATGAATCTGATAATCAAAAATTGGTTGAACTACAGAATATTTATGAGAGAGAAGATCTTTTAAGTACAGACAGAGCTCAAGTTTCAGAAGTTCCAAACATATTGCAACTGGCGAAAGCAGAAAAATCATTGGATTTTGAAGAAGCTGATGTAAATGCAGACCTAATTGGGAAAGATGAATCATGTGCAGAGGAAAACAGATTAATCCCAGAACCTGTGAATCACCCAGAAGTTTTTAGTATGAAACAATTTGATGAATTAAAAATATTACCAGAAAAAGAGGATGAAATCGAAGTTTTCAAAGACAATGAAGAATTTACTACATTTCAATATGATAATG
Organism: Druon quercuslanigerum; assembly: GCA_010014905.2. Taxonomy (NCBI): domain Eukaryota; kingdom Metazoa; phylum Arthropoda; class Insecta; order Hymenoptera; family Cynipidae; genus Druon; species Druon quercuslanigerum. Next base: position 11,828 of record JAAAKG020050681.1, read on the forward strand.
AGAAAAAACATGTAAGTGCAGAAAAAGAAAAAATAACAGAAGGTATAAAAGTGTTACAATTGGAAAAAACAGAAGAAGCAATGTATTTTGAAGAAGGTGAAGAAATGACGAACCTTAATTCAAAAGATAATTCGCAAGAAATAGGTGAAATCATATCAACTACTGATTTAGCTAATGTTATAGAATCTACCAATGTTTTGAACACGGGAAGTGCACATGAACAGAAATTTGAAACAGCGCAGAGTTTAGAAACCGATAAAGGAAAAGATGGTACTCAACTTTTTTTACAGAAATCCTCTGAAGAAGAAACAAACGCAGTGGCAGAACTTGCAAATCAACCAGAAGTTTTAAAGATGCGCCAGGTTGACGAAACAACAAAACTTGACAAAGCAGCTATAATATCAGCAAAGGAGGATAAAATTCAAGTGATCACAGGCGAACAACAAGTAATTGAAGGTCTTTTAGCTACAGAAAAACTTCAAGTTTCGGGTGCTCAAAAAGTATTGAAAATGGCGCAATCAGAAGAAGCTATGGAATTTGAAATTACAAAATCTCCAGATGTTTTTAAAATAGAAAAAGCTGATGAAGTTGAGGAATTTCAAAAAATCAAAAGTGTAGAAACAAAGGAAAGTAAGGGCGCACAAGTTCTTTCAGAACAATTCTTTAAAGAAGAAACAAAAGCAGTGGCAGAACTTGCAAACCAACCAGACGTTTTAAATATGGCCCTGGCTGAACAACCAACTGAACTTGACGAAACAAAAAGAATTCTACGAAAGACTAATCAAAATGAAATTAATGAAGAAGTCCAAGAAGTCGCTGCTGAAATGGCCTTTGCAGAAGCTCCTGCAATTTTTAACATTGGAGAAGTAAAGGAAACTTCAGAATTTGAAGAAGCGAATATTGCTGCCGAAAATAAGTCCGAGAGTCAGCTTATTAGCGAAATAATCAGTAATGTGACAGAACCTACAAAATTAGAAGCAAATAGAATCGGTGAGGCTTTCGAAATTAAAGAAAAGCAAGAAGTTTGTTGTTTAGATTCAACTGTGATTTCTGAAACGTCAGAAGGATATAAAATAGCAGTAATAGAAGGCATTTTCGAGTTAGAAGAAGAAGAAGCCACACAAATAGGAAGACTAAACGAAAGCATTGATCAGCTGAAAGAATTAGAGGAAGCCAAAAAAGTAGATATGGCTCAAATTTCAGAGAAACCGAAAGTATTTCAAATGGGAGAAATAGGAGAATCTGCAGGATTAGATGATTCAACAGTTGATCTTTCTAAACTTGAGGTAGATGAGAACAGGTCAAGACCTAATTTACAAGAAAGTAAGGAAAGTGGCAAGATTGATATCACAGAACAGAAAGTTCTTAAAATGGGGAAAGTTGAAAAAACATCCCTTGCTGAAGAATTTGCAGGACTAAAAGAGAGAAGTTTAACTGACGAAGGTGCAACAGAAGTTTTAGAAACATCAGGGTTTCTACTTGCAGCAGAACAAGTTGAAAATTTCGGCGATTCAATGGTAGAAACTTCAAAAGAAACTAAGGACATGACGAATCTGAAACTACAAGAATCAAAAGAACTTGCAAATACAGAGTCTGTTACAATGACGGATGCAATTCAAGTTTCACATAAAGAGGATGTGCAAGAATGTGTGCAAATGGATCAATTGACTAAATTTATGGACGAATCTGTCGTTATAAAAGAAAGTGGCAATGCTACCGATATTGCTTCTATAGAAGGAACGGTTAATGTTATAAATGCTCCAGTTATTTTGCAAATGGCTAATGCTGAAGATGTTTCCATACTTTCAGAGGAATTGTCAGGCATGTATGATAAAAATATTGATATCGGATCTCTACATAAAATTGTTGGTAAATCAGAAACTGAAGAAAGTGACGAACTTCTTCAAATCTCTGAACCATCACTAGTGCTAAAAATGGCAAAAGCAGAACAAAGTACTTCTTATGAAGAAACGGCCAGAGAGGGCTTAGAAATATCAGAACCTATGCAAACAGATGCCTCAACTGAAATAATTTCAGAATTATTACATATAGCAAAATCTGGAGAAGAAATAAAATTTAGAGAAACAGCAGATGAAGTTACAGTAGCTACAGAGGGTAAAATATCGAATAATGAAGTAGTAACAGAATGTGTACAAGCAGGATTACCTAAAGTATCCGAAATACCAAAAGTACTGGCCCTCGCAGAAGCGGAAGTTATGCAAGCTGAAGAATTGTCATCCAAAACTAAAACTTTGGAGAAATGTGATAATGTTCTCGAAATTAATTTGCAAGAAGTAACCGAATCTGTAGAAATGGGTACAATTAACATCAGTAATAGACCAGATGTGTTGAAAATAGCAGAAGCTGTCGAACCTATGGATTTAAACGAAACAACAGAGATTGGAGAAACAAAAAGTAATGTTCAAAGCAGTGCACAGGAATCAACAGGAGATGATCACTTAATGGAAAATGCTGTAGAAATGATTCAAATAGTTGAGATAAATACACCCGAGGAAAAAGTTAAGAATGAAGCAGGAAGTACGGAAGAAAGGAAACAAGTTCACAAAGAACTTCTAACTAAATTAGTTCGTGCTCTCGAAGGAGTTAAACAACAAATAACTAATATTGTAGAAGAATTTGAACAGAGGTCTGTAACAACTCCATTGCTGCAAGTGTCACAATTGGCTGTAGCTACAGAGCTGTTGAGAAGGTCTGTTCTTCAAGTCCACGCGAATCTTTCAAATCATGCCCTAAAAATTTCAGATTTATCTACTGAATCCTGTTCAGCAGAAATATCATGTGACGAAGAAACACTTATTGCTGATTTAATAGAAATGTTAGATCCATTGACAAAAGTTAGCGAAGCATTATCAGTGACCCAAGAATATCGGGCACCAGAGCTCCGTCTCCTGAATCGGTTAAATCAACCAATACAGGCAATTAAACAAAATATTTTAAATTCAGTTATAGAATCCACTTCAAATGAATTAGAAGGTTTTTCATCTTATGTAGCTAATGGTCTAGAACCTATGGTTCAAGCATTAAAAACTATTGAAAATGAAATTCCTCTCGCTCTGAGTGAAGTAAATTCCAGACAGGAAATTGTGAGTGTTCTGCACAACGTGTTGAGGCCGCTAGAAGTTGTTCGAGAAAGGATTAATGAACTTGACGTTTCTGTCGAACGTACTCTTGAAACGGATGTTGCAAATATTCTTGTAGGACCAACAAATTATTTTTCACGAATACTTGGTGACCTACTGAAGCAATTTGAAGCTTCAAATCATTCAGAAGAACGAATTAGAGATGCTGTCCTTAACCTACATGGTTTAGTAGAACCGCTTTTTGAATTTCATAGTTCTCTTTCTGTCATTCGAAGCAGTCGTCGGAGTTCGGTGGTTGAAACAGCCTTGATGGAAGAAAGAAAAAGTGTTACTCTGCGATCAGTTGAAGGTTTGAATACTGCTCTCACTGGAATAATAGATGCAGTAGGAAGGAATCATAGGGACGGTGAAAAAGATCTGACAGAGACTCTGTTGGATTCATTAATTACTTTAAGTGAAGCGATGTCTTCTGCACAACGGCATGTACGGTAAGTAAACGTATCTAGCGAATTATTTCCAGGTTTTAATTTTATTTGGGTTAATATTTTTTCTTTCATTTCAGCAAAGCAGAATACAGTCGAGGAACAAGTTGCATAGGGACACTTCAAGCAAGGATCAGTTCTTCAGTAGATAAACTAGCATCAATAATTGTTACTGTTGAAGATCAGCTGGACCAAAAAACGCGGGATGTAATCTCAAAACCTTTAGAAACTTTACGAAAGCAGCTTCAAATAACGGACACGCAGCTGCATCAAACTTCTGATCAACCTCTAGATGAAGAGGCAATTGTCGAAGGTTTTCTCTATCCAGCTAATCGACTTCTTTTTGCTTTGAATGCATTAAAAGAAAGTCAGCAAAGTGGAACACATTATATAACAGACAGCTCTTTGAAATTATTGAAATCTTTGGGAGAGTCTGTATCTGAGTTTGAATCATCTTTGTCTACTTTGCATAATGAACTTGTGAGTGAGGATGTAGGCGATCAATTATCAACTGTGGAAACATTGAGAGCTGTGCTAGTTCCATTGCACAGTATACGAAACGCTATAATATGTCTCATTAAAGGAAGAACAAGAGAGATTAAAATATTAGAGACGGAAACTTTGCAGGCTCAAGAAGCGTGTGAGCAAGTAAAAAATAAAATTGGTGATGAACAGAAAGTAAATGTGCAGGATTTACAGCAAGAACAATCAAAAGATTCCAAGCAAGGCATTCCAACTGTGCTTACTACTGTTAAAACAATTGTCGACGAATGCATTGAAATTTCTAGGCGGCAAACTGAATGCTTGACGCTAGTTGAATCTGCAAAGGCTTTCCCAAAGCCTGAAGTTAAAGAAAATCAACAAATAGTTAGTATAGAGCAAACAGCTACGCTTCAAGGCGAAGTCAGCAAGCCAAAGGAGGTAAAAATGAAGGAAGATACAAATGATATAGAAGAGATGACAGCTCGTCCACTGGAAGAACTGATAGAGGCTATTGTTGAGTTTCCTGTAAAATCAGGAGGGGAAGGAGATACTGATTGTTTGCAAATAGAGCCTGAAAGGAAACGTTCACCTTTTGTAAAAAGTACCAGTCCTGATCGTGAGTTAACGGAACCCTTTGAAGCTGCTGATAAGGAACCCATTTCAATTGATGGCTATGAGTCAGTTTCACCGTTTCAATTAGACAGGAAAGGAAGTGTCATCGCTTTCTGGTCAATGGTTGATGGACCATTAGATGCCTTGAAGGAATCAATTGCCACAATTATTGATGAGCAAAACGATATAGAACGAGCTGATGATATTGGTGAGGCAAAAGGTAAACATGGAATCGTTTTGCAAACTATTGTTATTCAACAACTTACCGAATTACAAGAATCAATTGCAGCCATTCAGCAACTAACTTCTGCAGAAGCAGATAACTCTGATGAAATATCGTGGCAAGAGGAGACTCTTCCTGCATTGCAGAACTTAGCTCGCTCATTGGAAGAGTTAGGAGAAAATTTACCTGTAATTGCTAGTCAACAGTTCCACCTGAATGAAGAATCGACAGCAGCTGATATTTTGGAAGGCAACTCAGTTGCAACTACTTTAAGAGTATTGGTTAAACCACTTCAAGAATTAAGAGAATCTCTTGCTGTTCTTGTAGAAGGTCATGTGCTTTTAGAGCAAGAAGCCGATAGTGGAATGGATGAATTTCTGACGATGAAACATGAGGTAACTGAACCTATATCTGTTGAAGATTCTGAGAAATGTATGGCAGTTGCTACGATAAGTGACGTACAAAGTGAAGATGATAGAGAAACTTGTGAGAAACAACACGAGGTACTCCAACACGAAGAAACACAAAAAAAAATGGGGGAAAATGAAGAAGAAAAGAAAGTATCTGAACCTTCGAAAATAGAGGAAATTGAAGAGCAGAAAATAAACGAAGAAAAATGTGAAAAAACTAAGCAAAAAGAGCAATTGAATAATGATGAAGTGGATCATCTGAAAAAAGACGAAGCATTACAAAATCAGAATGAAGAAGAATTTCAGAAAAAAGAAGTAGAGCAAATTAAAAAAGAAGCAATGCTTATAAAAAAAGGAGAAGCAGACAAGTTGAAAATGGAAGAATCAGCCAACTTAAAAATAGAAGAACTTGAACTAACGCAAAAAACAGAGGAGGCACTTCAGAAGAAAGCAGAAGCAGATAATTTAAAAGAAGAAGAAGCGGGCCTTTTTAAAAAGAATGAAGCCCATGAAAAACAACAGAAAGAAGAAGAGCAACTGAAGAAAGAGGAAGAGGAACGATTGAAGAAGAAAAATGCTGAAGATATACAAAATGAAGTTGCAGCCAAAAAGAAAGAAAAAGAAGGACGAATAAAGAAAGAGGAAGCAGATCGTTTCGAAAAAGAAGAATCTGAAAAGAAACAGAAAGAGGAAGAGAAAGAAGAACTCAAAAAGAAGACGGAGGAAAAGCGATTGAGGAAAGATGAAGCTAAAAGAGAGCAAAAAGAAGAAGAAGAGCTTAGGATTAGAGAGGAAGAAGAGCGAATAAAGAACGAAGAAGCCGACAGGGTGACATGGGAAGAAGATGATAAGAAGCAAAAAGAAGAAAAGACATTGAAGAAGAAGGAAGAGGAAGAACAGCGGTTCAGGACAGAGGAAACTGCGAGAAAGAAAAAGGAAGAAGAGGAGCTTACGAATAGAGAGGAAGAGGAGAGAATACAGAAAGATGAAGATGTACGTTTGAAAAAGGAAGAAGCTGAAAGGAAACAAAAAGAAGAAGAGGCACTGAAGGAGAAGCTGGAGGAAGAAGAGCGTTTGATGAAAGAAGAAGCTGCGAGAAAGAAAAAGGAAGAAGCCAAGTTTAGGAATAGGGAGGAAGAAGAAAGAATACAGAAAGAAGAAGATGAACGTTTGAAAAAGGAAGACGCTGAAAGGAAACAAAAAGAAGAAGAGGCACTAAAGAAGAAGGAAGAGGAAGAAGAGCGTTTGAGGAAAGA
>JAAAKG020050692.1:0-18394 GCA_010014905.2 Druon quercuslanigerum
CGTTTGGTTCAGACAACCGAAATAATGCCAACCGAACCCAGTTCAGTCAGGACAACCAAACCATTTCTTTGCGTGCATTCAAAATTGAAATGGCAGGTAGAATTTTTTTGATATTAAAAAATACGGAAAAATAATACAAGTTTGTGTCCTAGTCTTTGAAAAGTATAAAAGCTCTAAAGAAAGTTCTGCAAATTATTCGAATTATTTTTCTTTAAATTAGGCTTTTTTATCTTTATCGTTTTAAAGTAACGTATGAAATCGATTTTAACATTTAAACAAGCTATATAATAACACAGTTTTTGCGATATAAATATATAATTTATTTTTGGTAATAGTCGAAATAAATAATGCTGTAATTATTTACTTTAAAGATTTTGCCAATACCCTTAATTCGTGTTCAACGCGCAGCCAGAATGACTAATGTAGCAATATTCAGGATAAATAAAATTGGGCTAGCTTTAATTTTTTTACATATACTGATTAAGATGAACATATTCTGTTTTTTAGGATTAAGGGATACATTAGATTTAAATTTACCCAGAAATGTACTATTTTTATATGTAGGCTAACAAAAAGCTAAAATCGATAAACTTTTACATAAATATAGTAAATAAGGTATACTTTTGTCTATTTTTCAGAAGAAAGTTATAAACCGACTAACCTAATCTTACTTAGTACTTGAACTCCCGTTATTTTAATTGTAACATATGTTAAAATGATCCTTACAATAATGTCAACAACTTTCTCTGGTACTCACCTTTATTTTTAACTGATTTCCAGCTCTAATAGTATAATTAAAATGTCTCATGTGCATTTGGTTTATTAGATAATGTCGATTTCCTTCCTTGTATTTTTAAGGGATGTGAAAAGAAACCTTAAAATAAATTACAATACTTTTTCTGGTAGGACACGCTTCATCGTCTTATGTTTCATTGATTTTTAGTTTCGACAGTTTCATCAAAAAATGTTCCGCTTGTATACACAAAATTATAAATATTTCTATATAAGTGCTAAGCTTTTGTTTCAGTCGGTCTGATATACAAAATATAAATATCTAGCCTATTTGTTTCAGTTAAAACAGACCATTTTTCTGTTAATTGCCTTTTGAAGTATTAATATGCAGGTTTAAAATTACAAACAAAATTCTAATGGGACATTTAGACGAAAAAACAGTTTTCCTACATTTGATGCATGGTCCTTTACCATCAAATTGTTCAATTCAACAATACGTGAAAAACCGGCATAGCTTGATGTGGACGAACTATTGCTGGAGCAGTGTATGTTGGTTTTGACCCGAAAGGGATTTTCGCGAACCTGGCTTCTGATAATTGCAAATTAACGATTGGGTTGGGCACTGTGTACACTACGACCTTGTGGCCTTCAGCATCAAATACTGGACGAAGCTTATTATTTATAACTATTCCTAAAATAAAACTCTTATGTATTCCTACTTCAATAAGACCTTGTGGTATGGGCTGGATGTGACCACTTGCATCTTCGTAGGAAAGAATATGAGGATACAAGATAGGTTCAGCATGTATCTGTGATCGCTTATTGGCCTGTGAACTTAATTCTGTAAGCAGACATAGAAATAGATGAAATTCTTTATGTTAAAAATAATATAATTTACCTAATAGTTAAGTTACTATAGGGGAAACTAGTGCGAGGTGGATAGAAAAGCTTCTGAAGTGCTATAGTATTGAAAAATGACGAACAAGTGGTAAGCTATTAAATTAAAGCTAGAACAATAATTTTGAAGACAAAAATTCCTTCATGTGCAAAAAATTATCGGTTTAATTTCTACTTTATACATTTTTACGCGCTGTAATTTTATTCCGATGGTATTGTTATGGTACGAAGTGAATATTCACATTTTAAGACTTTTGAATAAATTTTCGAAGGACATTGTGTATAAATTTATGGAAAAAGACTCCACAACTGTAAATTATACGAGCTTAAAGCTGTTCTTTTTATAATGCAACGATGACTTATTTAATTTTGAGCTTACAATTTTATTATTTGTCTACTGCAGTTAGCATTCTCTATTATCTAAGCTAGGAACACCCCTTAATTAAGTGAAAGTAAAAATTTGAATTGAAAAACCAGTGTTACATATTCTTTACAATTATTGCATATAATATATATATGCAATATATATATATATATATATATGTAAATTATATTGCATATAATATAATCTACAAATAAATTTATTTAATATGACTGCTTATTCGTATACGCTCCTTTGCCAAATTATAAAATTGTTTTCAAAATGAAATTGTATCATATTTGTCGAAATTAGATGTGTGCAGTCGTTTTTTTCGAATTTTTAATAAAAGTTTAGACAAGAATGGAAAAATGGATTTTTCGAAACAGAAAAAAATTAAATGTACATTAAACCAGTGTGATTACCTTAAGATATTTCAATTTTTTGATCCAAATAACTTTTTTTTTGTAAAAAATGAATCCAAACATAAATTCGAATCTTTACAATTTTATTTATTCTTATATTCGAATAAGTCGAATTTCGAAGATTCGACTTGACTTTTAGATCCGCCTTTAAAAAAAAAAAAGTTATTGTGCTTCAACAAAATTGTAACAATCCACGAACATCAAACCGGTTTGACGTTCAGTACAATTTTTCTTTTATTTCGAAAAATCAAAAGTTCTAAACGACTCTAAACTTGTATTTAAAATTTGAATAAACTACTGTACAATTCTATTTAAAATGTTTTATCATTGATTTTAAAGTTATTGATTTTGTAGTTTAAATTAAAATAAGTGAATTTTAAAAAGTGTCGTACGCAATTTGAAAATAAACATTTTTAGCAACTTTTTTCAAGATCTTAAGTAAAGAATTCCTTCATTTTTAAAAGAAGTTTAAAATTGTTTAACTCTTAAAGATTTAAATAATTATTTCAATCTTTTCAATTAGAGAACATTTAATTTTTTAATTTTTAGTGTAATTACATTTTAAACGTTGACAATATTTCAAATTCTTCAATTTTGAACAGTGAGAAAGACAGTGATTTTTTTACAAGCGTCACAGTTTTCAGAAATAAAATCCATCCAATCGCTTTGAATATCACTTGCTTTGCACGCTATAATATTTATCAATAATATATTTATAATCTTTTAATATGTAATAATTTCAATTTCATATTATAGTTTTGAATGCGCCATTCTAAAACAGTTTCCTTTTTAGGCTTTTTGGACGTTTCCTACGTATTTGAAATCTCAGAATTAAAAAATTAAAATATTAAAAATTTAGGGAAAATTTCACCATCACATTTTTTTAAATTTCGTATTAAAAGCCCTAATAGTCAGCTTTATATTGGGCTGTAACTACTTCGAAACGACGAGACATTTCGTTTATATTCAATTATTTTAGACAAAAATGTTCTAAATTGTTTGGTTTTTACTTGACTAAGTTCTTAATTTAAATATTTTAAATAAAATAATATAATATTTTTAGTAATTTAATTTAAATTTAAACATTAAAGATTTTAAACTCAACTTGAAAAATACACAATTTCGAATTGAAAGACTTGAAAAACTACAATTACAAAAGTTAGAGTCATAGCGATCTTGGATTGGTATTTTAAAAAATTTTAATTCAATGTGTGTGTCCTGTATTAAAATTTTTTTATTCTTAGTTAAACATTCTGAAAAATTAATTATTAAAAATTGAAAAATATTATACTAAAAGGTTTCAATTATGAATAATAATTGCAAATAAAGTGTTGAAAATTAAACGGGTTGGAATTAAGAAGTTGAAAATTGTGTTGTTTAAAATTAAAATAGATCAAGTAAGAATTATATTAAAATTATCTTAATATGAATTATCTTAATCTATCTACCTTAGTAATTAAATTATTTAGAAAAATTCAATGCTTAAAATTCAAGAATTCTGAATTTCCATATTGAACGCTGAATTTTCTATTTATTCCTTTCATAACATTAAATTTTGAAACTAAAATTGAAATGGTTAAATTTTAAAAATTATGATTAACAATTGAAAATAAATTTTAACAAAAAATATATCAATTACTTTAAAAAAATGAAAAACTTAACTTTAAAATTTCCATAGTAGAATTTTAAAAATCTTAATGTTTATCTCTTAATGTTACTTCATTTTGAACGGTTTCTTCGAATAATTCAATTTTATGGTTTAGAATGAGAATGATTTCATTGCGAATCGTAAAAAGAACAGCGAATTAATTTTTTGAGATTAAAAAACTTTTCTAATTAATGCTAATCTGAAATTATAACTTTAAATTGAAAATAATACAATTTTAATTAATTTAAATTTTAAATAATCAAATTTTTAAAATAACATTTTAATCTTCTTTATTTAAAAACATAAAATTTGTAAATTTGTTCTGTTTTTAATGTTATGGAATAAAACTATAATTTCAAAACATTGAGATACCATATATAAAAATTAGGTGGTTGATACAGTCAAATGTGATTGATGTGATATTTAATGAACAGAATATTTCCTCAAAGTCAATTAATGTTCATGGATTGAATTAAAATTTAAAAATTTAAAAAGAAGGGCACACTTAATTTTACTAAATTTTTCTTTGTCACAAATAAATGGGTTTCTAATAGGAATAAATATTTCTGTGGTCCTAAGATACGATATATATTTTTCGAAATAAGCATTGAACTAAGTTTACAAAATATTAATTAGTTGAATGAACTATGTCCTTGACACAAAGGAGATTCCACTGAACTAAAAAATACCACGGTTTTTGAAAAAATTGTAATAGTTGAAATTTGTTCAGAAGTTAAATGTAATAATTTTAATAATTATAATCAATACAATATTGTATAAATAGTAATATTTATATAATTTACCAATTAGATAACATTAAAAGTCAATATAAATAATCATTTTTAAATGGTTCAAAATAAATTAATGCTAGGCAAAACTGTTTATTAAACTTGTTTATTAAAAATACTAAATAGTCTCTAGCGCAGTGAGAGTCATCTTCAATAAATATGAAACTAATGTACTAATATCCTCATTTTTTTGTTCAATTTGAACAAAATTTCGAATGCAAAATGCTGTACTGCGATTAGGAATGCTCTCAAATATTATAGATATAAGTATAATAATATATTTACGTACGAATAGAATGAAGAAAAAGCACTAAGGTCAAAAGCAGAGTGCCAATGCAGATCTTCATACTCTCTGAATGAAGGATGTCTTGAGAGAAATTTCGTAAAGACTGTGATTAATCACTATTTTTGAAGAAGTTTTATTAGAGTACTGTCTCCATCATTATTACTAATAATTTACAACTGTAATACGTATTTGTATTTTTTTTAAGATGTTTGTATTTCGTTAGTTTATAACGATTTAGAAGGTGAAAAAGACGTGCTATGTACTGGAATAATCAAGATAATGATGTCAGACATAATTACACGTTACATCATCAAATCTTTACATTGTTAACAGCATCATTTGCTTGAAGAACTTTTAACGGATGACTTAATGACTTCACTTTGAACAAATTGGCATTAAACTTGATTATAATTTTTTAGTTCCATTTGCTGTGCAATCAAGTCTTAAACACATGCTTTTCCTTCTGAAAATCTGACCATTTTTCGAATAAATATGGAATATAATATCTATCAAGGAAAGAAAATCTATTTAGAAGAAACTTTTTATTTTAATTGAAAATAGTAATTTCTTGCAGTTATAAATTTATAAATTTTATATCGCATTGAGCGAGCGAGCGGTCGAAAGCGAGTGTGCATGTGCAAGCGAGAGAGAGAGAGAGAGAGAGAGAGAGAGAGAGAGAGAGAGAGAGAGAGAGAGATATTGAGAACGCAAACGCATCTTAATCTACTTATGCTATTACGTATCCATTACTTACAATCTTTACGCTTATAATCTAGATGACTTCCGTTTCCTTATTGTTTCAGTTTTTTGTCCTCCAATTTACCATTTTTTCACCTGCATTCTTTCATTCACTCTCATTCGCCCCCCCCCTAGCACCCTCCAAATCCTTCATCCAATCTTCTCCCAATCCACCCTCCCCTAGAATCTTAACCACATTCTCTTGCAGGCTTTCTTTATCTTCCATTCCTCTTCTACATCCTTCCCATACGTGCTCCCATGTTTCCTCCTCCCATTCACATATTCTACAATTTATGTTCTCTTTCTTATCCCAATACCTCCGCTCTCTTACCTCGTTTCCCGATCCAAATCTTGCTATTCTGGTCCATCTTCTCTCTCCCCGTCGCTTTTCTAAATACTTTGGTAAACCTTCCTTTTTATCATCTCATACCATTTATAGTATTTTGATTCCTCAATCATCTCCCATCTTTCTATTAATTGTCTTTCCCTGTACCTTTTTTCCAATTCTTGATAGTTTACTCCAGTCCCGTCTTCCATGTCTCTAGCATTCAAGAACTCCCTCCTTTCTTCTTCATATGTCGTTAATTCTATCGCCCTCCCTCTCCTCTCTTCTACCTCCATCAAACACTTTCTCGCCAACTCCCCCCTCCCTTTCCCTCCCGCTGCTTTGTCTCAAATTTCCATTCCCTCTTTCCCGCTCTGATACTTAATTTATCCCATTGCGCTTCTTTTCTCACCATATATCCTGGCGTCCTCCAATCTACCCCTAAGGTCCACCTTATATATTTTTCTTGTTAACTCTCAATATCTTTCCTTTTTTCCATTCCCATATCTCTGCCCCATGACCTAATACCGACTATACCAGCTGATCAAATAACCACATCCTTCTTCTCCAAATTTTTTTTTTAACCTCCTTTTTCCGATTCCGCATATCTGTTTCATTATCTCTGCTACTCTTTTTAAAATTCTTTTTCTTGTATGAACTCTATGATTTATATTCTTTTGCAAAATATATCCCAAATTTTTATACTCCTACACTTCTTCTATCTTTATTCTCTTCCACCTCACCGTTCTTTATTTCTGTCTCCTCCTCCTTTTTTAAACCTTATTATCTTTGCCTTTTCCACATTGAAATTCAGCTATTTCCATCTAAGTATTTCTCTTATCCTGTAATTAAGCCCGCCATCCCTTCTTCATCCTCTGCCTTCAGCACTATGTCGTCTGCGTATGCCAGTATATATATCTTTTATACCACTCTAACCTCAAAAATTTCAACTTTGACATGATTTTTCGGCTTTCTTGGTATAAAATACTGTTCGATACTTGTGTGAAAGATGATTTTTAGCACATTTGACGTTTATCACTCGCTTCGCTTGTGCGAAAAACCTCTTGTGCGCTAAATAATCACCTCTCACACACGTATCGAAATGTACTATTCCTTCACTTTCATAACTCCTTCCCAACCTTTTCTTCTCATTTCTTCTTCCAAGTATGATATTAATATATTAAATAAAAGTGGGCTCAGATGACCTTTACCCTGCTTTTTGTCTCTAAAAATTTCTGAAACTCTCTTAATTAATCCCTCTCTTATCCCTTTTTTCACCATAACCTTTTCTATTTAGCCTCGGTCTAATGAGTCAAACGCTGCCTTTTTCCCTTTTAATCCTCTTATTTACTAGATAGTTCAGAACATATACCAATGTTGTCCATTACCCCTATTCCTTTTCTAAACCCTGTCTGATTTGGCGGCTATATCTTTTTTCCTTAACTTCTTGCTTCAATCTCTCCTCTCCTTTGCCTTTATCTACAATTGGTATCACTAATCCTTCTTTCCATAACTCTGGCCACCCATGTTTTCTCCATACTCGAGTACATAATATCCATGCCCATTCCTCTAGTTCTGTCCCTCCATATTTCTATACTTCTTTTAGAATCTCATTTATACCAGATGCCTTTCCATCCTTCATTATACCTAACATCTTGACTATTTCTTCCCTTGTTACGTCCTCTTCCTCATATCTTTCTGTACCATATGATATTTCTAACCTTTTCTCTAAACTGTTCTTTTTCATGCCTTGATTAATCCCCTTTTTCTACCTCTGATTTCTTGACCTTGCCTCTTACTTCATCATCCACTATCACTTAAGCAATTACCGCCCCCCTTTCTCCTCCTGACCGTGCATATTCTCCTTCTTCATCTCCCTCTATATTTCCGTTTAAGATAAACCATCCCAACTCCTAATTATATTATTGTTGTTGACAAATTTTCTTTTTTAGCTGAAAACTCAAATATATTGTTTTATGGTGTAAAATGAATTTTTTAACTAAACATTTACTTACTACATTGTTAGTGGAAATTGTTTTTATTGGGAAATTCAACTCTCTGGCTCAAAATTGATCCATTTTAATTAAAAATTCAACTATAGATTAGGCAGAGTAATCCACCATAATGTTACGTAATCCAGATTAATCCTATAAAATCTGGAGTTATCTTGTAGGTATCCAGAGTCCGCTGTAACGAACTTTTAGAAGTTGTTTTCGCTGAAGAGTCAGTTTTTCTTATAAGAATTAATGACATTAAAAATAAACGGTAAAACTTGACTAAACATATAAATTAAATAGCAAGTGATGAAGAGGCTCCAATAAATTTTCGTATCTCCGAATCTGAGAGGCATATGATTACCACTTATTAACTTTGAGACTGATTAAAACCAGGCCACTTTCTGATTTGTTGAAATCTGTTATAAGGCCCTCACCCAGTTTCAGATTAAGCACCTTGTCGAACAAGACAAATGCAGGCCTCCCCTTTTTAATTTGAGTGCATTCTGATAATTTTCGTTCTACGCCCAGACGTGCTACTCATCACACCAAAAATAACTCGACAAACCGAACCAAATCGACATGGGCCCAATAAACTATAGCAAAGTGTTAATACGGCCAATCACGTCCAAGTCTCGGACCCTAATTTTCCAGCGTAAATCGCCAGTAATGCATGACGTCATCGTACGTCAGGCCCGCAACGCTGATTGGGTGCGAGAATTGGGGCTCGCCAATTACCGGGTGACCCGAGCACGATTTATGGGGTCGGTCATAACTCACGTCGTGGATCTGCACTCCTCTCCAACCTTTTCCATAACTCGGCACCATAATTCCTATGGGGCTGCCTTGCATTTCCGCTGCTCGTGCGAGCTTCAGAAAAAGATAGCACGGAGCAGGGCGTTACAAAGTGCGCTGTGATAAATCGACGACAAATTGAAAATGTCGAAAGTCCCGCAGTCATGGGTTCGTTTATGCGCGCATTTACATCCAACTTGCGCACAAGGGACTCGAATTCTTTCTATGCATAAATCTGAAGGGATTACAATTAAGCGCCTGCCTCCAAGATATCTTCAATTATTAATATGCTCATTATTCGAATTCATTACTGGGTTTAATTGCACTAGTGTTAATACCTGCAGTTCTTTACATTATTTGATTATTATTAATATCATTATTACTAGCATTGTCTTGTAAAGCTGGTCCGCAGAATTTTAGTATCATAACACTCAGGTTAAAGATGTTTGTCCTCTGTCTTTTTATTTCAAATCTCCCGTGTAACAGAGGTCTTTGCACGGGTTATCCTCGTTGCTAAAGCATCATTTAAGCCTGTGAAAATATTTTTTTATTAAGCTGGGCTTATGTTAGTATCACCGTATAAATTTAATAACAACCAGTGATAACCCACAGCTGCACCCAATGATGTCAGAAGAACTCGCATTTGTCTGGAGGTTCAGCAGGGGAAGAGGAAAACTGCTGAAAACCACCTCCCAAGTTAAGCCGGTTTTTCGATCCTCTCCATCGAATGCACAAAATGAGTGTTGGCATGAAACTAACTGGTTATATAATTTTCTAGATTCATTCACTCTTTTTTAGAATTTATGTGCAGGTTGATAAAAAAATGGGATGTGCTTTGGAGAAATCCATTAATTACTTAAGGATGCTTTTGGTAATTTTAGACCCCCTCTCACTCACTGTAAGGACTCGCAAGATTTTGTTGAAACCTTCCCCCACTTCTTACGAAGGATTTTAAATTTTTAACTGAACTAGAATCATTAATGCCATAAGCCATAATGCCATAAGTGCCATAAGTGACTGTAGTTTTTTTATGGGAAAAATAACATTTATTACAAATTAAAAATTTCGAGTAACTATTTGCCGTATTTCTGTGCTAGAGAGATTGATCAGCGATCTGGTTCGAAGCAGTGTTGCGGAATGAATGTGTTATTTAAATAAACAATACGGGAATCCTAGATTAATCTGAAATTCCCCCCCCCCCCGTATCTTAGAGACGTCACCGCTGACTTTCTTGATTTAATATCCTTTATTCGCGGATAGACTGGAGTGAGATACGCATACCTCTCTCGGATTCGGCTTAATTGTATAATAATTATTATTTATTTCTTAGGTTTATTTATTTCAGAGTTATACATATAATATAAATATAAATAATATAAATAACAAATCAAAATTTCCACAAAATAGTGAAATTTTAAAGAAAAAATTTAATTTATAAAAGAAAGACACATTTATAACAAATTAGTTAAATTCTCAACCACAAACCAAAGAGAGCAATTTTTTACATAACAGTTTAATTTTTTGACCAAGTAAAATTCTTAACTGAAAAAGATCAATTCTGGATAACAAATGTCATAGTTGATATTTCTACCAGATCAACGTTTTAGTTTTAAATAAAGAACAGTTGCTTTTATACAAAAAGGGAGAATTAAAAAGATCCTTAAAGAAAACAGAATTATTTTCAACCATAGAAGTGAATTTTCCAACAAGATTAATTCTCTGTTACAACAGATGAATATTAAACAAAATAGATACATTTTCAACAAAAAAGTTAAACTTTCAACCAAGGAGATGCATTGTGTACTAAAATAATGAATCTGCAACCAAAAAAGTAAGTTTTAACAGAGAAGTTCAACTTTTAACTTAGTAGTCTAATTGTCAACCAAAGAAGGTAAATGCGCTAAGAAGAATGTAAGTTTATATTTTAATTAGAAAAGATGTAATAATATATTTATAAACGTTTTTCAAGATTTTATGGGTTCTAAGATATATACAGGGGGTTCGATTACTTTATAGCATCTCAAAGGATTATAGGGGATTTGAAATAAATTCTAAAATATATTCAAGAATTTTGAAGAGTTTAAAATTTGTAAGGTTTCAAAAGATGTAATGAAATTGAAAGGATTTTTAACTGATATGAAAAAATTTAATTAATTTCGAGAAATTTTAGTAGATTTTAATTAATTTAATTTTAATTTTCAAACCGTTTGCAAAAATTTCGTAGATTTAAACAAAATTTATAGGCGTAATGAGTTCCTGGGATTTTAAATCATATAAAAGTATTTCATTAGATTCCAAATTATATCCACGGATTTTAAAGGTTTTTTTTTGTTGAAGATTTTATTGAGTTTGGAATTAGTTTAAAGGATTTCTAGAGATTTGGTGAAATTTCCATAGACTATATGAACTATATGAACTATAGGTATTTTTGATTAGATTTAGATAATTTTACGCGCTTTCCAAAATTTCAAAAGATTTTGAAATCTTAAAGAATATAAAGGGTTTCCTACAAAGTTTTTAAAGAATTGGAAGGGATTTACATGGAGCTTAATCGTTTAAAAAGGACTTTAAGAGATTATGTACGATGCCCATCGAATTCAAAGTATTTCAAGGCAGTTTTACATGACTTAAAAACTTATAAGGGATTTACAAAATTTGAAAAGAACTCACGATATTCGAAGGAATTTAAAACGATTTAAAGAGACTTCAAAGGATTTCCAGATAAACTAATTTTTTTTAGCGAATCTTGAATAATGAAAGGGGCTTTTAATGAGATTTAAAAATTTAAGGACTTTTATAAAATGTAAAGTGATTTTCAAAGACTTCAAACAAATTGAAGGTTTTTTTAACGGATAATTCATGCTAAATACGGTATTTTTTAATGTCTTTTCAACATACCTTGTTTTTATTGGATAAGTAATAAGTTTTGAATTCTTTTTTGACAAATCTTTAATTAGTGAAAGAATTATTATTCGGTTGAACAAAATTTTCTACCATTTTGAAACTTCAAAAGCTACTCCTTTTTGTTATGAATGATTCAGTTGATTAATGTTGATGAATAAAACATATCTGGTAATTGTTTAAAAAATGAATTTGTTTAAACTATTTATTCATCAGTGAATTGTAAAAAATTATATTTTCCCAGAATTGATAATATAATTACAAAATTTCGAGTGTAATATATATTTTGTGACAATGTGTGGCAATTATGTAATTAATTTTTTATTAGCTTAAAAAAATCGTTACCCTGTAAATCTTGCAAAGTTGGAATTTTGAACGCGGCTAATGAATGGTAAGAATTATATTTATTGTAAAAGACACACTGAGAAAACTGTTTGCCTGGAACAATAAAAATCTGGTTGCCTCAGCAAAATAATTTTGGTGAGACAACAATTTTTTGGTTATCCTACAATATAATATAAATGTTTTTTAGATTAAAGACATACTTTGTGTACACTCTAAACCTAATCAGTCATAAAAAGCAACTATTTTGTAGCTAGAAGTCATAGACTTCAACGGTATTATCCACTATAATGAAAATGAACTTAAACGCGTACATGTGACCCCACTAAACGAGTGCGCATGCGTGGTTGCATATTTCATTGGTCTAACTAAATAGTTTTATTGGCTCAAATAAAGTTTACTCAGGGCAACAAAATAAGGCTTAACAAACTAATGTTTCGTTAAGAACAAAATATTTTATTTAGCCAACCAAATAATTTTGTGCTAAAAACCCAAATTTTGCACTGACAACAAACACTGCTCCACAAAATGGTTTTGTTGCAATTACTAATTTTTTTTCTTAGTGCAGTTTAGCATTATTTAAATAATCCTAATTTGCTTACAAAATTTTTCCACCTGTAAATCTGGAAAAGATACTATTTCCTGGAATTAATGATGCAGTTAATGAACGTTCAGAGTGATATGTTTTGTGAAAAAGAGTTTTCAATAATTTAAAAAATTAATAATAATTCACTGGCACCTTTTCATAGGAAAGGCAGAGAACATTCTCGTTTTTAGTATCTCTTACACTATGTCACCTAATATTTTTTAACAATAATCTTGTCGATTAATAAGATGCTAATGGTTTTTGTCTGCTGTACGTAGTATTTTATTAATTGTAATAAAACCAGTTTCGTCCGTCGACCTCATCAGTTACAAGAAATCTGTTAAAGATGATTTTCTTTCATATCTTATATGTACGATAACAATGATTATACAATATAATAATATAACACTGCTTTCTTTAAATTAAACGTTAAATATTTTTCCGATTGAACAGTGTACATGGTAAGGTAATTAAAGTTTTCGAATTTTTCTTTAAATAGTTTATATAATGTGGTCCGTTCCTTTGTTTATCAGAAAAGTTAAAAGAGTTTCACCCATGGTCTCGGTTTAGTATTTTTTAATAATAAACCATTTTGTTGTGGGTCAACGCCATGTATAGGTATTCCTAAGGCCATGGGTATACTGAAACTTATGATCTGAGGTCAGGAAAATAAACTAGCCAAGTGGCGTTGACCCACAACAAATTGGTTTATTATTAAAAAATACTAAACCAAAACTATGGGTGAAACTCTTTTAACTTTTCTAATAAACAAAGAAATGCACCACATTATATAAACAATTTAAAGGAAAATTCGAAAACTTTATTGAACTTTCCATGTACACTGTTCAATCGGAAAAATATTTAACCTCTAATTTTAAGGAAAGAAGTGTTATTTTATTATATTGTACAATCACTGTAACTGTACATGTAAGATATAAAAAAAATCATCTCTAACAGATTTCTTGTGATCAGTGAGGTCCGACGTCGATGGACGAAACTGGTTTTATTACAATTAATAACCATCTAATTAATTAATACTTCATCTGGTCAAAATCTTAACAACAACTTATATAATAATCTTGACGCTTAAACAACTTTTTTACGCACGTTAAGGACATTTATTGTTTTAGATTGATTTTGTTTAAATTCACCACCTGAGTTAGTCGTTTAAGAAAATACAAAATTTTTCATTTCATTTTGCTACAAAAAAATACGCAAACAGAAACTGATCAAACAATTTCAAAATGTTATTCAAAAAATATTGTTTATGACAGTAATCAACTACATCATGTAACATAAAAATATTAACTATTCACGACTTACTGGAAAAATATTGCTTATGCAAATTAATGTTTAAAAAAAAATTTTAATAGTTAAAAATAGCGTTTTAGAATAAGTTTTACATAAAACTGTTATTTACCATTTTTTTGGGCATTTTCCGGGTACAATAAAAGAGGGTTGCAGGAATCAAATACTGAGTTATTTGGTTGGAAATTAATCCTTAAATATTTCTTGAGAAGTCACAAAACTTTAAGTTTCCGAAAGTTTCTAGCAATAGGTAGGTAGAGGAATAACCTAATTGATAGTTTAAATTGCCTAAGGGGGTTTGAATAAAAATATGAACCAGTTAAGACTGTATCAAGATCATGGCTTCAAGCGGTTCTTGATAATGGTAAAAAACCCTTAAGTAATTTAAACTATCTATTTAGAAATGTTCGAGTTTATACCCTTCGTGTCTGAAATTATGTTGTCAGACGGTACATATTTTTGCCATGTTTTTTGAAACCGACTTTTTTCCATTTAAAAGTCTGTAGTAATTTCAAAACCCAAGGAGCACGGATTGATGTAGACCGATTTTAAAAAAGAAAATTTCTTTTTCAGGAAATAGAAGCAATTGTGGTGGATCGATGACCGAAAATCAAAAGTCGAATTCTGCGACGACTCTCTTAAGCTAGAAATCAAAATGAAATTATTTTTAGAACACAAGGTAATAAGTGAACAATTACAAACATCATTATGCCCGTTTCGGATTTAAAAGAAAAGTAGCGCATACTTAAAACTTGGAAAAAAATTAAGGTCGACTGCAGATGACACGTGAACCTTTAAGTCATTTTAAGTGATGGATGCTCTCAGAATCGAAAAAATGGGTCAATCCTAAGCGATGGGGAAGATAATGCTACCAATCAGGAATGACTTCCTTCAAGGGAATTATCTGTGCGAAGGTACGTTTAACTTTACCCCGGAGGTGATGCTGAACTTGAATGCACGCAGGAGTGTCTGGAAGGAAGTATTTTTGCAGTAGGTACAAGTTTGCAGGTTGCGCGGAACGGCGTGCGCGCGATCGGTTCTGAGCTGAGCGGGTGACCGAACTTCTTTTTGCTCTTCCCCCTTCTGTCCTTCACGATCGGATCCCCTCCGGTCCCATCTGGCTCCTTCGGGCCCCTCTTGCCCCTGGCCAAGCGCTGCAGCGCATGGCGTTCTCGTGTGGGCGAAGGGTCATAGGTCGCAGACACACGACAGTGGTTCTCAAACAGTATTCACCTTTCTTTAATGTATTGAGATAATATATTTAGGGTGGACGCAGGTCAGGGAAAATCTCGAAATCAGCAAAAAGACAGGGAGTTTTATTGGTCAGAGAAAGGCAAGGATTTTGGAAAAAATGGGAAATGCCAGGAAATTTTTGTAATAATTACTTAAGTGTGGTTGTCGTAATCTGATCTCTGGAAAATAAGTTTTTCTATTATTTTATGAATTAAAATGGCATTAGTGATGATGTAATTGCAAAGAAAAAAAAATATTTTTAATGACACATTTTTAAAACTTGAAAAGAATTTTTTTACAATGTTTTAGCAATTTCATTGTTTCTGGCTATTGCTTTTGACCAATTTACAAAAATTGATGGAGTTTTAATGAATATGATGCTTTTTTGTTCCGGGAAATCATTTACTGTAATTCTATTGCTTCTAATTTTGAAAGTAAATTTTGCTATGGCTGGAGTCGTTAAAACATTTTTTTTTAAATCAGACATTTTTCAAAGAAATAATATTATTGGAATATTATTTTGTTTTTTTCTTTCGAATATCTTTTTTAAATTGGTAAAAAGTGATAGTAAGAAACATTTCAATTACAAAATCTATGATAATATAATTCAATTTTTAAAGTCAGAGAAATTTTTTTCTCGAGAGAACGGACTTTTGTCATGAAAACTACCTTAGCTAACTTTTAAGAATAATTAGGACTGTCATATGGTTTATAGTACCCATTTCTGAATTTTCTTCAACTCTATTGATTAAAACACATTTTTATGTGGTTTTAAAGAATTAACTGCCTAGCATTTCAGAAAATATTTTTATTTTCACATGAGGATATTTTAACAGATTTTTAGGGATTTAATCCGATTTCCGAGGATTTCAATAATTTCAAGGGATTTGAAAAACTATCCAGGTATTTTAATAAATTTTTTAGTATTTCAGGTGATATCGTGGGATTTTATAATATTGTAATGAATTTGAAAGAATTTTGGCGTTTCGTAGAATTTCTAAGATTGATAAATCTTTCAAAGTGTTTTTAAAGAATAACAGAAATTTCAAAGATTCTAGGATATTTTTAAAGATTCCAAGGAATTGCCCATATATTTCAATATTTAAAGGGGGTTTCAAGGATTTTAATGATTCCAGGGTATTTTAAAAATTACAAGTATAGCTTCACGAGAGTTCGAGAGAACTCTCGATATCGTCTCGTCTCGAAGTCACTAGTCGAGACGATATCGAGACGAGAGGCGTAGGAATCTCGATCACGACATAGAGAGAGAGGGCGTGGCAAAATGTCGATTTCGGCGAGAGTTCTCGAAACTTTTTTACTCGACAATACATCTATTACGAAATTTTTTATACAATTAAAATTCATTGAAAAATAATTTATTATTAATTTACAGATACGTCTCAATCGTTAAATGTAACAAAATTGTTCTCTAGAAATCCGATATTTAAGGGTTTATTATTGATTTGCACCGAAATTTTGGTTATTTCTGCTTGCATACTATAAACTATAATTTTTCAAAGTATAATTATTCAGAGTATCGATACAATAATGTTTATAACAAACTGAAAAAATCCAGGAAAAAATAGAGATTTTCGAGAGTCTTGATTCGAGACGAGAGTTTCTTGCTTCTAGATCGACACGAGAGTCTAATTTTCAACTTCTCACGAGATCGAAGTCAAGAGATGACTAAAATCTCGTAACGTCTCGCTCTCGTGAAGCTCTAATTATAAGGAATTTTCAAGAGCTTCAACATGTTATAGGGGAATTCAACATTTTTTAAGGAGTATAAATGTTTTAGGATAATTTTTTAATTCCATGTGACTTTTACAAGCAATAAATGATTGTAAGAGGTTTCAATACATTTCAGAAGACTTGAATTATTTCAGGCATTTAAGAAAGATTCCCAGGAATATTTATTTGGTTTCAAGCATTTCATCGTATGTCTAACGACATGAAATATTTTAGGGTTTTAAAAAAATTTCGAATTTAATATTGGTTCTGAATCAACCAAAAAAAATTTAAGTTATTTAATAAGATTTAAAAGAATTTTTATTATTTTAGAGTATTTAAAACGATATAATGGCATTTTATAAAGATTCCAGAGATTTTATAAAATTTCTAAGGATTTCAATGATTTTAATGAATTCTAAAAGTTACCAAGGTATTTAAAAAAAAAATTTCCAAGATTTCAAGAAATATCATCATATTTCGTAAATTGAGGCGTCGGATGCAAAAATGAGATATAGAATTATTTTGCTGGAGTGGGGAGGCCCCTAAGTTCCTGAAAATCAAGTCTTAATTTTTAATTTTTAAAATATATATTCTGAGTGAAAATTTAATTTTGCATCCTTTTCTCCTCTTAAAAAAAATTGTAGCTTTTTCGTTTTACGAATTATTTACGAAAAACTGTTTTTTTCTCTGATGAAAATATTTTGATTTTTTTCACTTCAGCTTTCAGCGAAATGGAAAGTTTGTGATATTTTGTAATAAAACTTTTCAGCAATATGTATTGTAATATTCTGCGACCGATGACGTTAGCAAAAACTAAAAATGTTTAATTTAAAAATGGTTAATAATTTTTTTTTTCAAGACGGTGCATAATTCGTGCACAAACAACTTCTATCATTTCGGGAGTCGAGCGAATTTTGAGCAAGCGAAAACTGTCAATGAGAAAGTTGTTCAGAAAGGTTCAAGGAAGTTTTCTGGAATGTTTCAGATCAATTTGAGTAGTAGTTAACAAATTGTTGATATTTTAATTTTACGGCGCGATAGATTTTCTCATGCGTAAATTACTCCCTGGCGAGTAAGCCGCTACCCCAGCGTTAGGTGTAACTGTGCCTCACAGCCCGTCAAGATTTTGTAATTAAAAACACATTATATACACAAATCATTGTTTATTAATAAAAAAGTAGTTTTAATGTATACATTCATATTTTTAGGTGCTAAGGATAATAATTGTAAATAATATTGTAAAATAACATTAGAATATTTCAGACACCGTTAATTTTTAAATTTTGATAAATTACTTTTTACCTACT
>JAAAKG020050703.1:0-18393 GCA_010014905.2 Druon quercuslanigerum
GGTACCGGCTCAGGGATCGAACCCCGGACCTCTGAGGTGAAGTCCGAGCGTCTAAGCAACTGAGCCACCGAGGCTCTCTAAATTAAATGTTTAAATAAAAAAGATAAATTTTTGAACAAAAAGATTAATTTACCACAAAAAAATATTAATTTTCAATAAAATTCAAGAATTCTTAACTCCAAAAGATGGATTTTCAAGTATACTAGAATAATGTTTAACAAAAAAAGAAGGATTTTCAACAAAAAGTTATTTTTGCTCAAAAAACATTTGAAACAAAAAATGGAAGAGGTAAATTTTAAATTAACAAAGTAATTAAAAAAAAAACAAATTTTCAACAGAAAAGGTCCAATTTTCGACCAAAGAGATGAATTTTTCACTAAAAGGATGCATTTTTAAATAAAAATATTTATTTTCTACTATAAAAAAAGAATTTTCACAAAATTTCAAGAATTGTTAAACAAAAATTTAAATTTTCACCTACTAAAAGATAAATTTTTAAACCAAAAGATTAATTTACCACCAAAAAAGACGAATTCTTAATTAAATTCAAGAGGTATTTGTCAAAAAGTTGAATTTTTAAAAAAGAAAGAAACATTTTTTTTTAAATTTTTAAAAAAGTAGTTCTTTAAAATCTAGTTGTTTAATTTATATTCAAAAAGATGAAATCTTAAACAAAAAGATTTATTTAGAACCAAAAAAAAACGAATTTTTAAGAAAATCCAAGAATTCTCAACCAAGAAGTTTAATTTTAAGGTAAAAATGATTTTTTTACAATTTTTAATAAACTAGTTTAAATTTAAAACCCAGCTGTTAAATTTTTGAACGAAAAGATGAATTTTGAAACAAAAAGATTAATCTTCTACAGAAAAAACGAGACATTAACAGAACTCAAGAATTCTTACACTAAAAGTGGAATTTTTAACTAAAAAAGACAAATTTTTAAACAAATGAATTAATTTACCACAAAAAGACCAATTTTCAATAAAATTTGAGATTTCTTAGCCAAAAAAATAAATTTTTAAGAAAGTACAGTTCAAATTTAAAATCTAATTGTTAAATTTTTGACCAAGAAGTGAACTTTTGAGAAAAAAGATTAATTTACTATAAACACAAAGAATTTTTATTAAAATTTAAAAATTCTCTAACCAAGAGTTTGATTTATACGAAAGAAGGAATAAAATTTTTTTTAAGGAAATAGGTGAACTTTAAAACCCAGTTGTTAAATTTGTAACCGAAAAAGTACATTTTTAAACAAAAATATTAATTTTCTACCGAAAGAAACGAATTTTTAACAGAATTCCAGTATTCTGAACCCAAAAGGTAAATTTCAAACTAAAAAAGGTGAATTTTTAAAGAAAAAGATTAATTTACTACTAAAAAAGATACGAATTTTTCAGAAAATCCAAGAATTCTCAACAAAGAAGTTTAATTTTAATATAAAAATGATTTTTTACCATTTGTATTGAAACAGTTCAACTTCAAAACCCAGTTGTTAAATTTTTAAACGAAAAGATGAATTTTGAAACAAAAAGATTAATTTTCTACTGAAAAACGAGCTTTTTACAGAACTCGAAAATTCTTAAAATAAAAGTTGAATTTTTAACTAAAAAGGACGAATTTTTAAACAAATGAATTAATTTACCACAAAAAGACGAATTTTCAATTAACTTTAAGATTTCTTAGCCAAAAAAAATGAATTTTTAAGAAAAAAGATTTCATTATTAAGCTAGTATAGTTCAAATTTAAAACACAGTTGTTAAATTTTTAACCTAAAGGGTATTCTCAACCAGAAAGTTCAATTTCAAACTAAAAAAAGTGCATTTTTAAAGAAAAATTTAATTTACTATTAAAAAAAGCGGATTTTCAGTAGATTTATCGAATTTTCAATCAAAAAGTTGAGTTTTCAACTTGAAAAAAATAAATTTCTTAACAAAAAGTTAAATTGTTGAATAAAAAACATAAATTTTTAAATAAAAAGATTAATTTACCACCAAAAAATATGAATTTTGAATAAAATTCAAGAAATCTCAATCAAAATGATGAATTTTTAGGAAAGAAAAAAAATTCTTTTTCATTTTTGAAAAATTAGTTTAACTTTAAAACAAGTCTTTCTTGGCAAAAAAAACCTAATGCATTCTACTGTGCTAATATTACCTCTGTAGGACTATAACCAGTGTAAGAATGAATAATAATAGTAACACAATTCTTATTACTAAATCTCAAAAAATATTTTTTTTCTTATGAATTTTTCTTTTTTTTTTTTTCTTTTTCACATCACAGTCTTATCGCAAATGACGATTTTGGGAATAGAGTCTTACTTAGTAAGAATTTTTTAAATGATAATTATAATTGATTGAATAGAAATGAGTATGAAATTGAGTTCCTGAACAAATTTTGTTATTCAATAATTTTTAAAAGAATTTTGGAAAAATTGACGATTTTGTCAAGAGATCAATTGTTAAGTTAAATTTATAATGAGTATGATAGAAGATGAATTTTATGCAAAGGTTAATGTTAAATGTTTGTTAAAATTAAAAATAAAATTTAAGTTTAATTAGTCAAACTTTTGGTCGAAATTTGTAGCGTGTTTACATGAAGCTGAGTTTTTGTTTTTTTTATACTTTCGAGATTTTTGGTATTCTATTTTGGTACCTGATATTTGGGATCGTCCATAAAATACATCACCACTTTATGGGGGGCGGGGGGGTCTTACAAAACAAACAGTTCGTAACGGGAATTCTTAAATTTCATTAATTATTCGTCTTTTTGGTGATAAATTATTATTTAAAAAAAATATTATTCTTTTAATTCATATTGTTTAATTGACAGTTCAACTTTTTGGTACAGAAATCTTCAATTTTGTTAAAAATGCTTATTTTTTGGCAGAAAATTAAACTTTTCCTTGGAAAATTTATATTTTTTAGTTAGAAATTCTACTTTTCGGTTCAGAGTTCTTTAATTTTGTAAAAAATTTATCGTTTGGTCAGAAAATTAATGTTTTCGGGTAAAAATTTATTAACTATGTTTTAAAGTTAAACTAATTTCTTAAAAATGAAAAATAATTTTTGTTTCTTGAATTTTATTGAAAACTCATATTTTTTTGTGATAAATTAATCTTTTTGTTCAAAAATTTATCTTTTTTATTTAAAAGTTTAATTTAACTTTTTGTTAAAAAATTTATGTTTTAGAGTTAAAAATCCAACTTTTTGATTGAAAATTCTATAATTCTACTAAAAATCCGCCTTTTTTTAGTAGTTATTTAATCTTTTTGCTTAAAAATTCACCTTTTTTAGTTTGAAGTTTAACTTTTTGGTTGAGAATACTGGAATTCTGTAAAAAAAGTTCGTTTCTTTTGGTAGAAAATTAATCTTTTTGTTTAAAAATGCATCCTTTTTGTTAAAAATGTAGTGACTAGGTTTTAAAGTTGTTTCTAATTCTTAAAAATGTATGTCTTAGTTGAAAATTTAAAATTTTAGTGAAAAATTCATCTCTTTGGTCGAACATTGAACCTTTTCTGTTGAAAACTTCTAGTTTTTTAAAAAATAAATTTTTTAATTGAAAATTTACCTATTCCATTTTTGGTAAAATGTTTTTTCAAGCAAAAATAACTTTTTGTTAAAAATTCTTTTTTTTTGTTAAAATTATTCTATTTTAGTTCAAAATCCACCTTTTAAACTTGACAATTCTTGTATTTTGTTGCAAATTCATCTTTTTTGGTAAAAAAGGACTTTTTTTAAATTTCGTACTTTTCATTTTAAAATCCAACTGCTCTGTACAAAAAATTCTGCCTTTTATTTTGCAAGTTCAATAATTTAGTAAAAAAACCAACTATTTGGTAGAAAATTCATTTTTTAATAATTTACATTTATTTTTTATTGATAAAAAGTTAACCTATTCCATTTTTGGTTAAAAATTTACTTATTTCGGTTTAAACATTTAATAATGTCAGTATTAACTGGCACATAAATTCAATCAGGCACATGTCAGCACTCGCTAAAAACTTGTAAAATTACGAAAAATAAAAAAATCGTTACGCTTATCATTTCCTGAAGTAAAATTGATAAAAATGAACACTTTTTTACTCTTGGTATTTTTTTCGAAAAATGCTTCTTCTTTGAGTTATGTGCAGTTTAAAGTCAAAACCGACAGAAAAGCGTATATTTAGAAATTTTTATCTCGGCTTCTATCACAGCTTTTTAAAATTTTGAAAATGCAAATTTGCGATGACGAAGCGCGAAACGTGTAATGATTCGCAGAATTATTTGTTAATGACTCACGTTGTAATATGTGGTTTTTGGATGAAATAATTTTCATTTTACTCTAACGTCCATAACTTTCTAATTTTTTTTTGTACACATAAATTTTGTTTTAGAATTGAAAGAGGTTCTGTTTGGTATGACAAATTTATCACTGTAAAAAAAGTAGCACAAAGGAAAAAATACTTCCTAAAAGTACATGTTTTTATGACTAATTTGCACTTTTAAAACTTCAAAAAGCTCTGATAGAAGCCGAGAAAAATTTTTTCGAAATATACTTTTCGTAATTTTCCAAGTTTTTAGTTAATAACAAATTACTGACCATCAAGACAAAAAAGTATTATCAAGGTTTTTTGTTCATAATAACATAATTAATCGATCCCAATTGGTTTTTTCCTTCCGTTTTGTAGAAGAAGTTAAAAACAAATTAGTAGTAAAATGACCCGCAACAAAATTCAAAACCCTATTCTTCTGTGCAATAGATTAAAAAAAACCGTATCCTTTTAAATGAATGCTTTTAGTCAAATATAATTTTCGCTGTGCATTAAAAATAAATTTTTTAATACGATGGTGTTGAAAAAATCACAAACTAACAGACAGACGTTGAAGTTACGTTTTGCTTTGGTTTGCATACGACGTGGTGAAGGGTTTCAGCTTTTCCGGTGGGAATAAATAGATGAGGATAGAGTGCAGCATGAAGAAGAATGGTTAACCGATAGTCGGGTAGACAAACTAAAGTAACTAGATCGTGACACGCAACCACCCTGTTGCCAGCCTGCTCTCAGGTTACAATTTTTAATTGTAAAACCAGAGAATATTTGCTCAGACTACTTACACACATATATAATTAAAAATCGCGGTAAAATTTCATCCATAACCACGTCTCATGACCGTGATATAAGTGGTTACAGTCTGTGACGAAATTAATTCGACGATCCGGCAAAAGTGTCGTGCACCCTAAAAACACGGAGCGACCTAAGAGCGACCGCCTTCTGCATTTTCCCCGCAAGTGTTTTAGAATATTGTTCACACGCAGGGATGCCTGTCAGGCTATTAACCAGTGAAAGCTTGGCACCTCCAAGAGAGCCTCCAAGATGTTTTTGTCAGCTGGTGCCGTAAATTCGATTTTCCATAGTAAAGAGATTCCATCGTAAAAATTAAATTAGATTATTGTAAGCCATAGTAAAAAAACGTACGAAATCAATAAGGGGCCGTACCTAAATTACATAAACGCTCAAAAAAAGGGGGGGGGGGTAGAGAAAATTTGATACGAATTGTTAAGGTAGGGGGGAGGGCGTCTTTCTCTCGTGTAAGCAATTTTTAAAAATTCGCAAAAACTTTATCCTGAATATCATCTTTTTAGTTATAAATGTTATTTGGTTAAAATTTTAACAATTTTCTTAAAAGGACATCCTTTTCGGTAGAAAATTCAAGTCTTTTCGTAGTACATTAATTTTCTGTTTAAAATTCATATTTTTTGCTGATAAGTCGAATGTGATCTTTTTTGGACGAAGACTATTTTTTTCTGGAAATTTTTATTTTTTTATTTGTGAATTCATGTTTTTTGTAGAAATATTCCATTTTTCTTGCATAACAATGCAAATATTTTACCTAAAAATTTAACTATTTCATAGAGAATTTAGTTTTTGTTTAAAATTCATATTTTTGTGTTGAAAAGTCAATTGAAATATTTTCAGATGAAAATTCAACTCTTTTTTTTTTTAGTTTTTATTTTTGATTACAAGATTCAACTGTTTTAGTAGAATTTTACTATTTAAAATGTTTTTTTTTTAATTAATCTGTTTTAAAAGAAATTTCATCTTTAAAAAAAAAATGCAAATGGTCGGATTAAAATTCCATAATTTTGATGAAAAATCATACTTTTTGATTGAAAATTCTACTGTTAAGTTAAAAAATTAACTATTTTGTAGAAAATTTACTTTTTGTTTTAATTTAATATTTTTCTAGTCAAAAATAACTAAAATATTTTTAAAATGAAAATTCAACTTGAAACAAAAAATTTAATTAAAAATTTATCTACTTTAAAAGAAATTTTATTTTCCGTGGATAAAAATGCAACTCTTTAGTTAAAAATTCTACTGTTTAGTGTAAAATTTAACTATTAAATATAAAATTTACTTTTTGTTAAAAATACACATTTTTGGTTGAAAAAATTCATCGTTTTGGATTACAATTCAATTTTTACGTAGAAACTTGGTTTTTGCTACAAATTCATATTTTTATCTTGAAGTCAACTGGAATCTTTTTTGGATAAAAATCGAACTTTTTTTTAAATTTAATTTTTTTATTTAAAAATTCATCTGTTTTAGTCGAAATTTCATTTTTTTTATTACTACTTAGTTAAAAACTATTATTACGCTTTAAATTATTTAACTTTTTCCTTTGAAATATTTGTTTAAATCACTTCGCTAATAAATTACTTTTATAAGATTTATATTTATAGGTGAGAATTTATCTTTTTGGTTGAAAGTTTAACTATTTTGTTATAAATTAATCTTTTATAATTAAAAATTTTAATTTTTAGTGGAAATTCTCCTTGTTTGGTAAGAAAATAATTTTCTCGGTTGAAATTTCATTTTGGTTGGGTAAAAATGCACTAATTTCCTCGAAAATTAATTATTGGTTGAATTCAGATTTTTTTTTTGAAAATTTCCTTTTTTTTCAAGAAAAATTCGTCTTTTCGTTCGAAGGTTAAACAATTTTTTAAAACTTGTGTTTCTTTCTTCAGTGAAAAATTTTTATTTATTGTAAATTTGTGAATTATGTTTAACTTTTTCTTATAATTGTTTTTTAATCAAAATATAAAGTATTACACTTTTTGGATGAGAATTTATCTTTTTAGATTGAAAATTTTAAAAGTATGTTAAACATTTAATTTTGTTGGGAAAAATTTAAGTATTTTATTAAAAATTCATCTTTTATTTCAGAAAAGGCATTTTTTTGTTTAAAATAAATTAATTAATCTTAAAATTTGGAATTTGTGTGTAAAATACTGTTTTATTTTGTTAATGAAAGATTCAAATTTTGGATCAGAGTCACTAAAAAGTAAAAATTTCAAACAAAGAGACAAGCCTTCAATCTACAAAATAATTTTTTAACAATGCAGTTTAAGTTTTACCAAAGTAGTTGAATTTTTTACTAAGACAGATTCATTCTCAAGTAAAAATGCAATTATTCAGAAAAAAATTATTTTTAACGATGATTCAAGCGCATATTAAAAAAAAAAGACTCAAGCAAAAAAGAATAATTTTTAACCAAAAAGTTGCATTTTCATAAAAGAAAATTAAATTTTGACTAAAACAACTTAAATTTTTAAATCAAAAAGATGAATTTTTAACCAGGAAGGATGACTAATTAATAAAATTGTTACATTTTTACCCAATAGTATCATTTTTTCCATTTTTATAATTTAATCCAGAATTGATTCCAGTTAAGTTTTCAGGACCAAAATATTAATTTTTTAACAAAAAATAAGTTTATATGAAAAATTTTTAATCAAGATTCAATAAGACCAATTTTTTCAACCAAAAAAGATTAATTTTGTACTAAGAACAGAGGAGTGTTTAATAAAAAACGATATGTTTTTTTTTAAGTTGAACTTTTATCCAGAAGAGATTTCAGTTCATTTTTCAGCACCAAAATATAAATTTTAAACAAAAAGTAAATTTTTCTATGAAACAGTTCAATTTTTATCAAAATATTAGAATTTTAAATCAAAAAGTTTGACTTTATTAAAATATAATAATTTTTAACCAAATGGTTCTATTTTATCCAAAAAAGATGACATTTATCTCAAAACAGATGAATTTTTAATTTAAAAAAAATCCCCAAAAAATAGTCGAGTTTTCATCTAGGAACGATTTCATTTCTCATAATAAATTCAAACAAAAAAGTAAATTTTCTACTAAACAGTTAATTTTTCAACACAACAGCAGAAGTTTCAACCAAAAAGTATGACTTTTCAAAAAAATTGTTGAATTTCCAACCAAACAGTTGCATTTTTATCCAAGAAAAATGAATTTTTTCTCGAAAAAGTTGAATTTTTATTTAACAAGATATTGAATTTAAAAAAAAATCAAATTTACATCTAAAAAAAGATTCTAGTTAACATTACAAGATCAAAATATGAAACTTTGAAAAAAGTAAATTCCTGTAAAAAAAATTTAATTTTCCATTTAAAAAGATTAATTTTTAATAAAATGGTTAAATTCTCTACCAAATAGTGGTACGACAATTTTTTTATGTTGAACTTTCCAGCAGAAAAGATTTCAGTTCATTTTTCAACAACAAAATATGAATTTTAAACAGAACGTGACTTGAACAAAATACTTTAATTTTTAATCAAATGGTTGTATTTTTATCCAATGCAGATGAAATTTCTCTCAAACCAGATGAATTTTTATTTATCAAAAGGATAAATTTAAAAAAAAATTAAATTTCACCCAAAAAGGATTCCAGTTAATTTTTCAAGACCAAAATATGTATTTTTCAACGAAAAAATAGTTTATATATAAAAAAAAAATTTTATCAAAAAGTCAAATTTTTTCAACCAAAAAAGTTTGTACTAAAACAGAGGAATTTTTAATAAAGACTGCATTATTTCTTTAAGATAAATTTTGGTCCAGAAAAGATTTCAGCGCATTTTTAACACCAAAATAATAAAATTTAAACGAAGTCAATTATTTATGTAATCTTCAAATTTTTCAACAAAATATTAAAATTTTAAATCAAAAAGTTCGCAAAATATATTAATTTTCAACCGAATTGTTGTATTTTTATCCAAGAAAGATAAAATTTCTCTCAAAACAGATAAATGTTTAATTTTTTTAAATCCACACAAAAAATAGTTCAGTATTCATCCAAAAAAAAATTTCATTTATCTTTTTAACACCAAAATAGTAACCTTGAAAAAAAGTAAATTTTCTACGAAATAGTACATTTTTCAACATAATAGCAGAATTTCAAACCAAAAAGTATGACTTTTATAAAAAAAATGGTTGATTTTTCCACCGAACAGTTGCATTTTTATTCAAGAAAGACAACATTTTTTTCGAAAAAAATGTTAATTTTCCATACCAAAAAGATTCCAGTTAACAATATGAAATTTTGCAAAAAGTCAGTTTCTATAAAAAATTGAATTTTCGATTCAAAAATATAAAATTTTTTAATTAAAAAATATTAATTTTTAACAACAGCCATATGAATCTTGTGCTATAACAGAGGGATTTTTAATAAAAAAGGACAATTTTAAAAAATTGAATTTTCAAGCAGAAGAGATTTCAGTTAATTTTTCAACAATAAAATACAAGTTTTTTATGAAATAGTTTAATTTTTATCAAAATATTAGAATTTTAAATAAAAGTTACGACGTTGACAAAATATAATATTTTTCTATCCAATTGTTGTTTTTTTTATCGAAGAAGGATGAAATAAGATTTGAATTTTCATTCAAAAAGATTTTCAGAAAACTTTTTATTTGTTTTTGTTTTTTAAACTGAAAATATAAATATTATTCTAGTAGAATATTCTATCATTTTAGATAAAAATTTATCTATTTGCTTGAACATTCATTTTTTGAGTAAAAATGTATTTATTCAATTTTTCGTTCTAATTGATCTTTTCTACTTGAATTAAAATACATCTTTTTTGGTAGAAATAATTATTTTTGGATGAAAATTAACCACTTTATTGGAAAAAATAACCATTTTTGTAAAAGTTTTTTTTGTTTGTTCAATTATTCTAATTTAAAATTCCATAATTTTAGTTAAGAATTCATTTCTTTTAACTTAAAATTTCATTATTTTTGTTTTGTTAGAAAATTTATCTTTTTTATTGAAAATTAATTCTTTGATGGTAAAAATTCAACTATTTTAGTTAATGATTCATTATTTTTTTCTATCATTTTTAAAAAAAAAAAAATTTTTAATCTTTTTAGTTTAAAATTTAACTATTGCAGTTGAAAATTTACCATTTTCGTTGGAATTTCATCAGTTAGGTTGAAAATTGAACTATTCTATTGAAAATCTGTTTTCTCTTTGTGGAAAATTAATTTTTTTTAACTAAAATTTTCACATATTAAATGCTTTGTTAAAAATTAATATTTTTAGTCAAAAATTTAGAAATTTCCCCCATCCCTTTTCCAGCTCGAAAAATTACAATTTTAAAAACAAATTTTAAATTATCTGATTTGCCATTGTATTTAAAAAATGTGTTTCTATTAATCT
The DNA here is from genome assembly GCA_010014905.2 of Druon quercuslanigerum. Lineage (NCBI taxonomy): Eukaryota > Metazoa > Arthropoda > Insecta > Hymenoptera > Cynipidae > Druon > Druon quercuslanigerum. Next base: position 10,502 of record JAAAKG020050703.1, read on the forward strand.
ATTATTTTCTTTTTTTTAAATTTCTATTCTTAAATTGATTTAAATGAAAACTTTAATTTTTCTATCATTTAAAAATCGCATATCCTTCTTCTATGAGGAAGCAAATATATTAGGGTCACAATAAAACGCCTAAAACATTTTGAGGAGTAAGAGTAACAAATTTTTAAAAATTAAACAAATGTTTTATTTAAAAAAACCTGATATAGAAAAAATCGAAAAGGATCATATAGAAGAAAGCATCTTGAAAAAAATTTATTTGTCATCTTTTTTTCGTTTAAACTACATATTTTGTTTTAACTCTGGCCCCAATTATTCAATTGTTTAATTTAAGCAAATAAATGAAAAATTCTTTTGTGTTTTTTAAAATTAAAAATTCTAACCGATCCTTCAAAATATTTTTACTCATAAAACCTTAAAAATATTTTGCATAGAAAAAATACCTTTTTTCGATAAACTTATTTTTAGAACTAGTTCGAGTGTTCAAAGCCTCTACAACTATCTTCTTTAAAAAAGAAAAATTACAGGGTAATTTTTTTTAACTAGATACAATTCTACGAAGTAGGATTTTTAAAATAGCTAAATTTCCAATTTTTCAAACATGCAGCCTTTTAAATATTATTATTTTCTAAATTACCACCCTGAAAAATGAGACCTATTTGACAAAAAGACGCACATGGTTTTTTTTCCCTAAAATTATTTTTGTTCTTCCCATAAGCTTTGGAAAAGAAAGAATCATTTTTTGAAACACAGAAAATTATTTTTATATAAAAATGAAAATATTTAGTATCTTTTTCCTAAAATTTTAAATTATTATTTTCTTTAAAAAGTAAGGTGTTGTTGAACCTTATTCTATATTCTTTTAATATTACCCTAAATAATTTAGAATCACATAATTTTTAATTTTCAATAAAAATAATTTTCTATATCTTAAAAAACGATTATTTATCTTCTAATGCTTCAAGGAAGGCCAAAACTAATTTTATTAAAAAAAGATTAACTAGGGGATACTTTTTTTCAAAAAGGTATAATTTTAAGAGGTCGTTTTTTAGAATAAATTCTTTAGTTTCCTAAAAATCGTACATTTATGTTTTTTAAAAAGCCACCTCGTGCAATTGTAAAATATGAAACAAATATTATAGCGTAATTTTTCAACAATAAAAAAATAATAGTGCAGGATCTAAGCGCCAATTCTGTCTTTCTCAGAAATAAAAATAAAAATAATAATAAATAAATATAAATAAATTCCTTTATAAATTAAACAGTTAGTTTTTTGTAAACAAATATTTTCCTCAATTAGTTTAATTTTAAAAGAACCTTAAACCAGATATGATTTTTAAGAAATATTTAAGAAATAAAATTAGCTATTGTCCTTTTGTTTAATGGAAATTGCAACCTTTATCTAAAATTGAACTTAAAAAACAAAAATTAATATAAAATTGGTTGAATAAGCAATTTCAAATTAGAATTTTTTTTTGAAAGCACGCTTAGATTTCTCTTCAAAAATTGGCATCAATTAATATCAAGTGTTGAAATTTTTTGCTTGAAATGCTTTAAATCTGAAATCGTTTACTTTTTACACTTCCAAATTAATTTTTTTTTGCTGGTATTAATACATCATATTTTATTTTATATATTTAAGGCTATGTGTAAAAATATTTTTAAAAATTATTTAAATGATGGTAAACATATAACTTTCAAAGTAAAAGTTTTCAATGCGGATAAAAATTTAAAAAAAATTTTAATAAGAAGCCTCCAGCAATGCACATTTTAAAATATTTTTTATACCAAAATATAATAAATGCAAAATTTTCTACGTGGAACACAATTAAAAAAATAAAATTGTTTCTAAAACAAAGAAATAACTTTTAAAATACGTTCTTATATGTGTATAATATTTAAATTTAAATTGTATTACCTAATACTTTAGTTCGAAATTAACAAAAAAAACTATATTCAGGCTTTCAAATCCACTAATATTTAAAATTATTTATAAAATCGGAAAAAAGATTAATTTCTTTAAATATAGATTGAAGTTTTTAAGCAAACTTAAAAAAAAATAATTCAGGGTAAAATTGTTTATTTAACAGCAGTTATTTAAACTTTTAGTTTTTTCTTTCTCCTTAGGGAAAAATTACAATTTTTATTTAAACTAATCATCAAGGCCTCATTTTATTCTTCGAAGGATTCTATAAATTTATATTTGAATTTATTAAAAAAATTAATTTCGAAATCATACAGTTATCCTTTTTATAAACAATCATAGTTTAAGTTTTAATTATCAGCACTCTTAAATAAACAAATTTCACCAGAACTTTTTTCTTTCCGGAAATCAATAATAGATCTATTTTTTTTATTTTATAAATAATTTTAAAGGTGGACGAATTTTGAGATTGATTGTAAAATTTGAATTAACCCTAAAAGTTTACATAATTGCCTTATCTAATTTTTTCCATTAAATTTTTTTGTCTATTATTTCTATTATTATTAATTTTTAAACCTATAAGATACGATAATTCTCCGCAAATCCAATTAAAAATTGTATGTTTTACATGATTTTTTAAAATTTTATTTCAAAATAGTATAAAATTTGCATTTCAGAACTCAACGAGATCGGTTCAGTTGACTATTTGGTTTGTAAATAACGTTTTAATAGCATGGAAATGCGTGTTTAAACTTATGTAAGAAAACGCTCTCAAATTAGAAAAGTCATTATTCTGCTCGTTTATTTCTCGTATTTTTGTTTTCTCTGGATTAAAATAGTCCAGGTATCAAAATAATTAAAATAAATATCATGTTTTCCTTAATACTTCTGAAAAAAAGCATAGCCGGAGGTTGTGAAATGAAGAAGATAATTTAAATCCTTGAAATGTGATAGGGTGATTAATTTGACACGGCAAAAACATTATTTTTTAAAATAATGAAATTTGAATTTTCAACCATAAAAAGACAAATTTTTAAACAAATGAATTAATTTATCCCAAAAAGACGAGTTTTACATAAAATTTAAGATTTCTCGCCCCAAAAATTGGATTTTTATTAAAAAAAGGTTTCATTTTTAAGAAAGCTTAGTTCAAATTTAAAACCTAATTGTTAAATTTTTTACCAAAAAGTCAGCTTTTGAACTCATAGATTAATTTACTATAAAAGAAATTTGTAATCAAATTCAAAAGTTGGATTTTTAAGAAAGAAGAATTAAAATTTTTTTTTAAGGAAATAGTTGAAGTTTAAAACCTAGTTGTTAAATTTGTAACCAAAAAGGTAAATTTTTAAATAAAAAGATTAATTTACTGCTAATAAAGGCGGATTTTTAGTACAATTATAGAATTTAAATCAAAAAGTTAAATTTTCAACTTTAAAACATAAATTTTCTTAACAAAAACTTAAATTTTCAAATAAGAAAGATAAATTTTTAAACAAAAAGATTAATTTTCTACCGAAAGAAACGAATTTTTAACAGAACTCCAGCAATCGCAACTAAAAAGTTAAATCTTCAAATAAAAAATATCAATTTTTTAACAAAAAGATTGATTTACCACCAAAAAATATAAATTTTCAATAAAATTCAAGAATTCTTATCTCCAAAAGGTGGATCTTCAAGTAAACTAGAATAATTTTCAACAAAAAAAAAGAATTTTTAACAAAAAGTTATTTTTGCTTGAAAAAACATTTTAAACCAAAAATGGAATAGGTAAATTTGGAACTAACAAAGTGATTTAAAAAAAAAGAAATTTTCAACAGAAAAGGTTCAATTTTAGACCAAAGAGATGAATTTTTCACTTGAAGGATGCATTTTTAAATAAAAATATTCATTTTCTACTAGAAAAAAAAGAATTTTTACCCAAATTTGAGAACTTTTAAACAATGAGTTAAATTTTCACCTATTAAAAGATAAATTTTTTAACCAGAAGATTACTTTACCACCAAAAAAACAATTTCTTAATTAAATTCAAGAGTTCTTTGTCAAAAAGTTGATTTTTTAAAATAGGAAGAAACATTTTTTTTAATTTTTAAGAAAGTAGTTCAACTTTAAAACCTAGTTGTTTAATTTATAACCGGAAAGAATTATTTTTAAACAAAAATATTAATTTAGCACAAAAAAATACGAACTTTTAAGAAAATCCAAGAATTCTTAACTTAGAAGTTTAATTTTAATAAATTAGTTTAACTTTAAAACCCAGTTGTTAAATTTTTAAACGAAAAGATGAATTTTAAAACAAAAAGATTAATTTTCTACTAAAAAACGAGCTTTTAACAGAACTCAAGAATTCCTTAACAAAAAGTTGAATTTTTAACTAAAAAAGACGAGTTTTTAAACAAATGAATTCACTTACCACAAAAAAGACGAATTTTCTATAAAATTTAAGATTCCTTAACCAAAAAATTGTGAACAGTAGATTAATTTACTATAAAAAAATTTTTTTAAATAAAATTCAAAATTTCTATAACAATAAGTTGGATTTTTAAGAAAGAAGGATTAAAATTTTTTTGAATAAATTAGTTGAACTTCAAAAACAAGCTGTTAAATTTTTACACGAAAAGGTACATTTTTAAACAAAAGGTTTAACAGAATTCCAGTAATCTCAACCAAAAAGTTAAATTTTAAACTAAAAAAGGTGAATTTTTAAAGAAAGAGATTAATTAACTACTAAAAAAGGCGGAGCTTTAGTAGAATTATAGAATTTTCAATCAAAAAGTTGAATTTTCAACTTTAAAACATAATTTTTTTTAACAAAATGTTGAATTTTCAAATAAAAAGATAAATTTTTGAACAAAAAGATTAATTTACCACCTAAAAATTTGAATTGTCAATAAAATTCAAGAAATCTCAATCAAAGTGTTAAAGTTTTAGGAAAGAAACAAAAATTATTTTTTATTTTTAAGAAATTAGTTCAAATTTAGAACACAGTTATTAAATTTTTAACCCAAAAAATTAATTTTTTAACAAAACGATTAATTTAGTATAAAAAAAAATTCGAATTTTTAAGAAAATCCAAGAATTCTCAACAAAGAAGTTTAATTTTAAGGTAAAAATGATTTATTTACCATTTTTAATAAAATAGTTTAACTTCCAAACCCAGTTGTTTAAATTTTAGATAAAAAGATTAATTTTCTACTGAAAAAACGATTTTTTAACAGAACTTAAGAATTTTTAAACCAAAAGTTGAATTTTTAACTAAAAAAAGACGAATTAAAAAAAAATATTTCATTTTTAAGAAAGTATAGTACAAATTTAAAACCTAATTGTTAAATTGTTGATAAAAAAGTGAACAAATAGATTAATTTACTGTAAACATTTTTTAAAATAAAATTCAAAATTTCTATAACAATAAGTTGGAATTTTAAGAAAGAAGAATTAAAAATTTTTTAATGAAAATAGATGAACTTTAAAACCCAGTTGTTAAATTAGTAACCGAAAAAGTAAGTTTTTAAACAAAAAGATTAATTTACTACTAAAAAAGGCGGATTTTAGAATTTTCAAACAAAAAGTTGAATTTTCTACTTTAAAACATAAATTTTTTAACAAAAAGTAAAACTTTCAAATAAAAACATAAATTTTTGAACAAAAAGATTAATTTACCAACTAAAAATATGAATTTTCAATAAAATTAAAGAATTCGCAACTCCAGAAGGTGAATTTTCAAGTTAAATAAAATAATTTAAAAAAAAAAGAATTTTCAACAAAAAGTTATTTTTGTTTAAAAAAAATTGTGAAACAAAAATGGAATAGGTAAATTTGGAATTAAGAAAGTAATTAAAAAAAAAAGAAATTTTCAACAGAAAAGATTCAACTTTTGACGAAAGAGATGAATTTTTCACTAAAAGGATGCATTTTTAAATAAAAAGATTAATTGTCTACTAGAAAAAAAGAATTTTTACCGCAATTCAAGAATTGTTAAACAAAGAGTTAAATTTTAACCTAATAAAAGGTGAATTTTTAAACCAGAAGATTATTTTACCACCAAAACAGCCGAATTCTTAATTAAATTCAAGAGTTCTTTGTCAAAAAGTTGAATTTTAAAAAAAGGAAGAAACATTTTTTTTCAATTTTTAAAAATGTAGTTCAACTGTAAAACCTCGCTCTTGAATTTGCAAATAAAAAAAGGAATTTTTAAATAAAATTATTAATTTAGTACCAAAAAAGTACGAATTTTTAGGAAAATTCAAAAATTTTTAACCAAGAAGTTTAATTTTAATAAAATAGTTTAACTTTAAAACCCAGTTGTTAAATTTTTAAACGAAAAGATGAATTTTGAAACAAAAAGATTAATTTTCTACTGAAAAACGAGCTTTTAACAGAACTCAAGAAATCTTAAACAAAAAGTTGAATTTTTAACTAAAAAAAGACGAATTTTTAAAAAGATTTCATTTTTAAGCAAGTATAGTTTAAATTTAAAAACTAATTGTTAATTTTTTGAGCAAAAAGTGAAATTGAACAACTAGAATAATTTACTACACAAATTTTTTTAAAAATAAAATTCAAAAGTTCTTTAACAAAAAGTTGGATTTTTAGGAAAGTAGGATTAAACATTTTTTAAAGATAATAATTAAACTTTGAACCCTAGTTGTTAAATTTGTAACCGAAAATTTTCAAACAAAAAGATTCATTTTCTACCGAAAAATATGAATTTTTAATAAAATTCAAGAAATCTCAATCAAAATGTTGAATTTTTCGAAAAAAAAAACAAAAATTATATTTTATTTTCAAGAAATTAGTTTAACTATAAAACATAGTTATTAAATTTGAAAAAAATGATTAATTTAGTACCAAACAAATACGAACTTTTAAGAAAATCCAAAAAATCTCAACGAAGAAGTTTAATTTTAAGATAAAAATGTTTTTTTACAATTTTTAATAACATAGTTTAACTTCAAGACCCAGTTGTGAAATTTTCAAACAACAAGATGAATTTTGAAAAAAAATGACTATTTTCTACTGAAAAACGAGATTTTAACAGAACTCAAGAACTCTTAAACAAAAAGTTTAATTTTTAACTAAAAAAAGACGAATTTTTTAACAAATTAATTAATTTACTACAAAAGAGACGAATTTTCCAAAAAATGTAAGATTTCTTAACCAAAAAATTAAATTTTTAAGAAAAAAATCTTTGTTTTATAAGCAAGTATAGTTCAAATTTAAAACCTAATTTTTAAATTTTTGACTAAAAAGTGAACTTTTGAACAAATAAATTAATTTACTTTAACAAAATTTTTAAATAAAATTTTAAAGTTCTCTAACAAAAAGTTGTACTTTTAAGAAAAAAGGATTAAAAAAAATAGTTGAATTTGAAAACCTGGAAACGAATTTTTAACAGAATTCCAGTATTCTCAACCAACAAGTTAAATTTCAAACTAAAAAAGGTGAATTTTTAAAGAAAAAGATTAATTTACTACTAAAAAAGGCGAATTTATAGTAGAATTATAGAATTTTCAATCAAAAAGTTGAATTTTCAACTTTAAAAAAATAAATTTTTTAACAAAAAGTAAAATTTTCAAATAAAAAAGATAAATTTTTTACAGAAAGATTAATTTACGACTATCAATAAAATTCAAGAATTCTTAACTCCAAAAGGTAGATCTTCAAGTAAACTAAACTAATTTTCAAAAAAAAAAAAGAATTTTGAACAAAAAGTTATTTTTGCTTGAAAAAAACATTTTAAACCAAAAATGGAATAGGTAAATTTGGAATTAACAAAGTAATTTAAAAAAAAAAAAAAACAAGAAATTATTAACAGAAAGGGTTCAATTTTTGACCAAAGAGATGAATTTTTCACTAAAAGGATGCACTTTGAAATAAAAATATTAATCTTCCTATTCACTAGATAGTTCAGAACATATATGTTGTCCATCACCCCCATCCCTTTTCTAAATCCTGTCTGATTCGGTGGCTCTAT
>JAAAKG020050714.1:0-18392 GCA_010014905.2 Druon quercuslanigerum
TGGGAGGTGTGTTAAGGAATAGGAAGAGGGTGAATGAAAAATGTAAACCCTTAGGAGACACATTAGAAGCTTCCACTAACTAACGAACTATTACTAATTTTAAACACACCAGGTTAGTTTTTAAACAAAATATGAATTTTGTCCCAAATTTTCAACAAAAGCTAGTTTTCAACAGAACAGGGGAATTTTTACTAAATAATTATTAGGAATAGTTACTTTTTTAATTAAAAAAGAATTTTTCACAAAATAGTTAGATTTGAAAACAAAGAAAAACATTTTAAACTTACATGTAGGAATTATTTTTGATGTTACTATTTTTTATGTAGAATATTCAGAAAAATGAAAAGTTAAATTTCGAGTTCAAAAAATTAATTTTCATATCAAAAACAACATATTTTTATTACAAAATAATTTATTTTTCAGCTAAAGATGCTAATTTTCAAACATAAAAGATCAATTTTTGAACAGCAGGATTCATTTTCTACCAAAAAAGTAGAATAAGTAATAAATAAAGATAAATTGTAGCCAAAAATGGAATAATTAAATTTTCATTTTCAAACATTTATTTTCAATCAGTAAAAATTAATTTAAAAAAAAGTACAATTTTCGACTAAAATCAAGAATCTTTATAAAAAACAGGCATTTTTAATGAAGAAGTTTAATTTGCATAAAAATATTTGATTTTTCAACTAAAATTGGAATAGTTAAATTAAATGTTAAAAAAATTAATTTTTTACTAGAAAAAATGAATTCTCAACACACAGTTAAAAAAATTTTTGAACAAAAAAATTAACTTTTATGAAAATAGTTCAATTTTCAACCAAGAAGACGAGCTTTTTAAGGAAAAGATAAATTTTGAACCCAGATGATTCATTTTTAGTTGAACAAATTAATTATTAACGACAAAAAAATAATTTGTTAACAAAAGTTTTAAAAAGTTTCCAACAAAAGCTCATTTTCAACAGAATAGTTGAACTTTTATGAAATAATTATTAGGAATAGTTACTTTTTTTAATTAAAAAATTATTTTAAAAAACGAATTTTCTACGAAATATTTACATTTGCAAAAAAAGAAAAACATTTTAAACTTACATGTAGAAGTTATTTTTGATGTTGGTTTTTTTTATTGTAGAATCTTCAGTAAAATGAGAAGTTAGTTTTCAAGTTCAAAAAATTGATTTTCATATAAAAAAAACAAATATATTTTCATCACAAAATAATTCAATTTTCAGCTAAAGATGCTGATTTTTAAACAAGAAAGATCAATTTTTAATCAACAGGATTAATTTTCTACCAAAAAAGTAGAATTTGTAATTAATAAGGATAAATTGTAGAGAAAAATGGAATAATTAAATTTTCATTTTCAAACATTTATTTTCAAGCAGTAAAAATTAATTTGAAAAAAGTACAATTTTCGACTAAAATCAAGAGTCTTTATCCAAAAAAACAGGCATTTTTAATGAAGTAGTTCAATTTACATAAAAATATTTGAATTTTCAACTAAAATTGAAATAGTTAAATTAAAGGTTTAAAAAATTAATTTTTACCAGAAAAAACGAATTCTCAACAAACTAGTAAACATTTTTTTCAAGCAAAAAAATGAATTTTTAACAAAATTGCTAAATTTTGAAACAAAGCACATTTTTTAACGTACGTTTTTCTAGCGTTAAATTTTAAGTTAAAAAAATTTATTTTTACAAAAAAACTAATTTTCAACAAAATAGTTCAATTTTCAACCGGAGAAGTAATATTTCAAACAAAAAGATTAATTTTAAACCGAGACGGTTAATTTTGTGCCAAAGGAGTTAAATTTTTAATTCAAAAGAACAAATATTTATAGTTAAAAAAAATTAATTTATAACCAAAAAAACAAACAACTTTCAACAAAAAATTTTAATTTTCAACTCAAAATGATAAATTTTAACCAAACATTTAATTTTTCTAATTTAATAAATTAAGTTTTTAAGTATAAAGAAAATCTTATTAAATTAGTCAAATTGTCAAATGAAAAGATTAATATTTAACAAAATGTAGAATTTTCAATCGAAAATGGAAATGTCTTTTAAAATACTCTAAAATATTTTTAATCTTTTGAGACCTTTTAAAATCTCTTGAAACTTTTAAAAGCTCTTTACAGTCCCTTTTAATTTTTAAAAATACCTAAAAATTATAAAAATCTTTTGAAACCCTTGAAATCACTCTTGGGACTTAATCTTTAAAAAAAAACAAGTTGTTTTGTGGAACCCCTGATCATTTTTTAAAGTTACTTAAAGTGCTTTTTGCAGAAATGCTTTGATTTTTTAAATTTTTTCTTTTTTTGCAAAATCCGGGACTTTATTTAAGCTTTGCAGACTAACAAAATTTCCTTATTCATCCCTGATTTCCAGCTTTTATCCTGACCAAGTGTCCCCCTCGTAACGAGCTTCTCGTCAATGAAAGGTAATTGGGAATTAACTAGACGTTGAAAACGGATTGACGGTTTCACTGAATCCTCGCCAGATAAGAAAGAGAAACGAGAGACTTACAATTATTTTAAACTTTTTCTCTCTGCATTATTTTTTAATTGTGATGTCAGAATCTCATAAAATCTCGACCGTCACTCGCAGAAAATATCAAATTTAATCAATATTTCTTCGATAAAATTTAATTTTTAAAATAGCCGTAATATTTCCCTCAATATTAATATTCGAAGAACATAATTATAATTTTACAATATTTTCAACATCATCGAATCTTTTATAAAATAAAATAGAAACCATTTCAAAGAAATTTTTTTTGTCTTAACCAGGATGTATAGCGGGGTCATCTAAAAATGAATCAAAAAAAAAAAAATTTTTTCCGAATTTTCGTTCTTATCGCCCGGAAATTTGGTGGAATCGACACAAAAAAAGAAATCCATTTTCATTTTTGATTTTATGTAGAGGTAGCGCAAGCCCCAATCCCCATGAAGTATAAAAAGTATTTCCAATAAGAAAAAATGAAGTTTTTGTAAAATTTATTTTCATTATATTTTTTATTTTAAAATATATTTTGTGCGCTAATTATGATTTTTTGCGGTTTTTATCATGCCTATATCGTTTCTTATACATAAAACACTACTTTGTACTGATAACCAAAAAATTTCCACTTTTCTAATTTTTAATTAGAATCAGATAATAGTTGGTTATTATTAAAAATATCATTTTTCCAACAGTTGATTATTATTGTTAATAATAGTTTTTTTGAATAATGTTAGAAATTGTGGTTTTTTCTTAAATTCCTAACTTTGTGTCCACTTTTCAATTAAGCTAAGTTAACATTTTTTTTCAATTTAGCAACAATAATTGTTTCAAAAAATTATTATCATTTGTAGCTATCTTCTTCTATATTAATACTAGATAGTTGCGGTTTTTTCTAAAAATTTTCACTTTTTGTTCCGTTTTCAATTAAAGTAATAATTAATTCAAGTTAAAAAATCATTGTTTCAAAAATTAATTTGTATTGTTAATGATGTTCTCTTTTATTATTATTTTAACTAACTTTTTTCATCAATAATAAATCAATAAAAAAAATAAAGAAACATTATAGATAATCAAATTTTAAACTATCTCTTTCTTTTTTGTAAATATATTTTCTCAAGTAAAATAGATATTTTAAATATTTTTTTAATTTTCTATGTGGATTATAGTCAATGTAAATTTTTTTGAAGTAGTTAGTAAAAGCATTTTTGTTTAAATTAATAATAATTATTAATAATTGTTTTTAACTTGAATTAATTAATTACTCCCAAACTAAGTAGTTGACATAAGATTGTAAAATAAAAAATCACAACATTCTAATAGTTTTCAATAGTAATATTTATTAAATAATAATACATTATTTAAACAAATAATTTTTTTACTTTAATCAATTAAAAACTGCTTTTTTCTAGGATTATTCTAAGAGAAAATTATCAGCAATAATAATAAATGGTTTAAACAATTTGTTATTATTCTCAGCAATTATCTGTTAGAATAGCGCTTTCCAAAAACTTTCCACTTGTTCAATTTTTAATTAGAATTAGTTAATAGTTGGCTATTGTTATAAATATTATTGTTTAAACAGTTAATTATTATTGTTAATAATATTTTGTTTGTCTCTACTTTTCAATTAAGGTAAGTTAACATTTTTTTAATTTAGCAACAATAATTATTTCAACAAATTATTATCATTTGTAGCTTTCTTTTTCTATATTAATACTAGAGAGTTGCAGTTATTTCTGAAAAATTTCACTTTTTTTCAGTTTTCAATTAAAGTATTAATTAATTTAAGTTAAACAAACTCATTGTCACAACAATTTATTTTTATTGTTAATGATGTTCTCTGTTATTATTATTATTATTATTATTATTATTATTATTATTATTTAAACTAACTATCTTCATCAATAATAATTCCAGATAGTTGCGGTTTTTCTAAAAATTTTCACTTTTTGTCCACTTACGAAAATAGTGATTCAAACAATTTATGATTGTTTATAACTATCTTTCCTCAGATAAGTGTTTGAAAGTTGTGGTTTTTTCTGAAATGTTAATCTTTGACTTACCTTATTAGTTATGAAGAAATGGTAAATAAATATTTAAAATTTGTCAATTAAAACAGATATTTAAAATATTCTTTAAATGTTCTATGTAAATTTTTCTTGAGGTAGTTAATGAGAGCCTTTTTGTTTAAATTAATATTATTATTCAACAATTGTTTTTAACTTGCATTAATCATCAACTCCCAAACTAAATAGTTGACATAAGGCTGAGGAATAAAAAATACAACATTCTAACATTGTTTAATGATAATATTGTTTAAATAATGATAATAAATTATTTAAACAATTAATTTTTTTACTTTAATCAATTTCAAATTCAATAATTGCTTTTAACTTGCATTAATTACTAATTCCCTAACTACACAGTTGATAAAAGGTTGAAAAATAAAAAAACGCAACATTCTAACACTGTTCAATGATAATATTTTTTAAATTATAATAAATTATTTAAACAATTAATTTTTTTACTTTAATCAATTATGAACCTCGCTCTAATTAAAAATTGGACAAAAAGTGAAACATTCATGCAAAACTGCATTTTTCTTGGATTATTCTAAACAGAAAATTATAAGCAATAATAATAAATTGTTTAAACAGATAAGTATTACTTGACTCTACTTGAAAATTGGTTAAAAATTTGTAAATTTTCGAAAAAATTGTTATTTTGTAACTCTATTTTAAGAGAAAAAGCTCAACTCGAAACAATAATAAATTATTTAAACAAATTTGTGTAAACTTCTATTTATCATTATGAAATAGTATTTTATATATTCAGAAATTTTTCACAAACGCAAATTTCAAATATGCCAATGATTTTTGATTTCACAAATATTTCAAATATTGCAGTAATTTAATTAGTTCTAATAAATTTATAAGTATTTTAAAAACGAAGATTTTAAAGAATATTTAGCAAATATTTTAAAGATTTAAAAAAATGTGCAACGATTCAAGAAAGTACATCAGACTTTAAAGATTTAAGAACATTTCAAAGATTTAAAACGAAATCAAAAGTTTCAAAAGGTTTCAAACGATTTTAAAACGAGTTTAAATAATTTAAAAAATTCTCCGGAAAAGTTCACAAATATTAAAAATATTCCAGTGGTTCTTAACGATTATAAAATATTTTAGAAAGATTTAACAAATTTTTTAAAGAATTCATAAGGATTTCAACAAATTTCAAGCATTTCAAAGATTTCAAATCATAGGAATGATTTTTAAAGATTTCAATAGGTTTTAAATAAATTCCAAAGATTTTAAAAGATTTTAATGATTTCGAACGAAAACAAAATATTTCAAACTGATTTCACAAATATAACAAAGGTTTCAAAGGTTTTAAAAAAGTTTGAAAAGATATCAGTAATTGCAAAAACTCTACAAAGATTGTAAGATATTTTCAAAGATTTCACAAAGACGACTTATGTTCCGACACATTTAGAAATTGTTCACTTATGATTTGGTTTTCTCTAGAAATTGATTTTAATAAAAAATAAAAGGGATCATTTTTATATGTATAACAAATGTTTTTTTATTTTTTGATGTAAAAAAAATGAGTCCTAGAAAAACTTGATTTCTTATCCTGGGAAACCTGGTAAAGACCTTATATTTGGTTCCAAAAAATCGCTGGACACCCTGTTGACTGCAGTCCCTCTTATAGCAATTCCTTAATTTTTTAAATATTTGTTCAGAAACCCTGCCTTTTTCCTGACCTACAACCATCCTGGTTTTATGACTGCTTTTAAATTTCCACAGACAGTGTGTAGCAGAAAAAAGTAATAGAAAAAAATTATGCCATGAAAAACGGTCTGGAAGACAAGCGATAAAGGCTGAAAATGTAATTTTTTTAAAGTTGGGATGTTTTCCTCACACATGATAAACAAAGGTTTTGTACCAAATGTAATGAAACTGAGGTATCTTTTGCACGATACAATACTAAATACGCTTTACGCGTAAGCGATACGTTTCAGAATATCGCACCCATAACTAACTGAAACGTAGCATATCACTCGGTCCTGGATCACGTGCTTTACCTATCGCACTGTTTCCACCTTCCCTACAACATACAGTTTACTAATCTGATAATAATTCTGCATATCACTTCCATAAATGAAACGAAAATCGTCGTACTCTAGTAGAAAGTGTCCCTTCATCACGACAATGCATTCAGCAATTTCTGGTGCCCCTTCATCACGACATCGCATTCAGAAATTTCGGGTGCCCCTTTATCAAAACAACAGATTTAACAATTTCTGATGCCCCTTTATCAAGACAACGAATTCAGAAATTTCTGGTGCCCCTTCATCACGACATCGCATTCAGAAATTTCTGTTGCCCCTTCATCGAGATAAGACATTCAGCATTTTTTGTGCCAATTCATCACGACAACGCATTCAGCAATTTCTGATGCCCCTTTATCAAGACAACGAATTCAGAAATTTCTGGTGCCCCTTCATCACGACATCGCATTCAGAAATTTCTGGTGCCCCTTCATCAAGATAAGACATTCAGCATTTTTTGTGCTAATTCATCACGACAACACATTAAGCAATTTCTGGTGAAACGGTTGCGTAAATTTCCAGCCAGGTTCTCGTCGCTTTTCAGTATTAGGGAACGCATCGAATAAAGAGCGGTTTATTTTTGAACAGTATCGAGTGATACTAACATTTAGGAGTGGCTTTTAAAATTTAAAAGTGGTCACGCTTCAGATTGAGGAAGACCCCGGGATTTCCAACAAACCTTGTTTAATAATGTTTAAGCGTGATTGGTAGGAAACTGGCGATTAGGTCCTTCAGCACGACAGCGCACCTGACCATTCATCGCAGGTTATTCCGCAATTTCTGGTGAAACTCGATCTTACATATTTTCGGCAGCCTTGATACTCTCCTGTTTGATACGTCGTTTTACGAATTTTATTACAAATATTGAAGGTTTGAAATGTTATCATTTTGTTGAAAATTTAACAATTTCATTTAAAATTCATCCATCTTGGTTAAAAATCACTACTTTCATAGAAAGTTAAATTATTTGGATACAAATTAACTTTTTTGTTACAAATAAATTCCAGTTTAAAAATTCAATAATTACTACTTTTTCAAAGATTCGTATTTTTGGTTTGACACTAGATTCTTTTCTATTAAAACGCAACTGTTTGATGAAAAATGCATCTGGTTTTTAATTATTTAAAAATTTTATCGAAAATTTGTCCACTTTTAATTAATTGAACGGTTCTTAAATTGAAATAAAAAATTTATTTGATTTAAAATTCAACTATTTCGTTAAAAGCTAAACTAATTTATTCAAAATTTATTTTTTAGTTAAATATTTATCATTTTAGTTCAAAGTTTACCACTTTAACTCAAAATGTACTTATTTTGTTTGAAATTTTGCTGAAAATAAACATTTTTTTTGAAAATTCATATTTTCTAATCAAAACTTTTAACCGTTTAATGACTTTTGTGAATTTAGTCAGAATTTTTTCTCTTTTCATTTTAAAAATCTGTTTTGGTAAAGGATTTAACCTTTTTTTTAATTCGCCTTTTTGGATAAATTCAAGAGTTTTTAATTTAAAATAAAATTTTACTTTGATCCAAAACCTATTTGTTAAAAATAAATCTTTTGTGAAAAATCATATTTCTATTTGAAAATTCATCTAAATCATTTAAAATGTGTCTATTTTTTTTAAATTAATTTTTTTCAGGTTGAAAGTTCAACAATTTTGTAGGAAAATCAACTTTTTGGCTTAAACTTACCAAAATTTGGTTAACATATTTTTTTTATTTTTGACTTAAAAAACTATTTTTTTCAAAGCTAAGCATTTTTTTTTAAAGTGTTGACTTTTATGGATAAATATATCTGTCTTTTATTTTAAATTTTGTAGAAAATTTATATTTTCTAGTTGACACGTTAATCATTTTGTAGCAAATTGTCTTTTAGCTCAAAATTATTTGAAATTCTCTTGAATTTTTTTTTCTAGTTGAACTCCACAAAATTTACTCAATTTTACTCAATCGAATCAATTAATTTTTGTTAGTTTTTCCTTAATTTATCCTTAAGTATTTTAGATTTTCGAAATAAAATACTCTTTACATATTTTAAGTTATTTTTGGTTCAGTTGAATTTTTTTTTAATTCACCATGAATTTTTATGAAGTTAATCGAGTTCTTTATAATTTTTTTAAATCCTCTAAATTCATTGCAATTTTACCAAAAAAAAATGGAATGCCTTCGATTTTTGAAACTTTTTTCGATTTATTTAAGTTATATTGGATTTGTTTTAAGCCCTAAGAAATATTAAATGTATCAATTTAAATTTAAAGTTGTTGTATAACATTCATAAGAAATTTATAAAAGATTTCTTTAACAGAAAATTTAAATTTTCCGTTTTTTGTTGAAAATTCGTCGTTTTGGGTAAAAAAAGCTAATTTTCTTGTTTTTGAATTTCCCTTTTTCGGTTAAAAATGATATTTTTTCGTTGAACTATCAGCTATTAATTTTTTTAGTCGAAAATATATATTATAATGTTAAAAATTCATTTATTTTGTTGAAAATTTAATTTTTTTCATGATATTGTGAAAAATTTTAACTTTCTTCTCGAAAAGTCGACTTTTTGGCTTAAAAATGTAACTGCTTGGTTGAAAATACAACATAAAAATTGGTGAGATAAAAATGAGGAAAAAGTGAGGGAATCTTGAAATTAAAGTTCTGCGGGCTCCCCCATAATAAAATCATTCAAGACGTGGATGTTTTTATTCCCCACATATTCCTCGATTTAGAAGTCTCCTTCCGCTAACCACCCAACTTAAACAACTCACCGCAAAAAGAATTTTCCTCGACAAGGATTACTCGCTACTCTTTACTATCAGCGGAACTGACATAAAAATAAATTGGATCGAATTCATGGCCATGAATAATCCTCGGCGAGCGAATGATTTAAAATATTTCCATTTCGGATTGCTTCATTCGTGCAGAAACCGCGGGCTTTTTCTAGTACCGGACGGATATACGAAGGGACTTGTATAATGAAAAGAAATCAATGCCGCGACCCAGTGCAAACGATATGGTTTTCAGTTCGAATTTTACTTTTTCTCCTAACGAAGCGAGTCTCTTCAATAGAGAATTTCTGTGGTATCTTAATTTGAGAGGCGGTATTTAGAAGCTGAAAGGAATGCAATTTTTTATGTTACTTT
The DNA here is from genome assembly GCA_010014905.2 of Druon quercuslanigerum. Lineage (NCBI taxonomy): Eukaryota > Metazoa > Arthropoda > Insecta > Hymenoptera > Cynipidae > Druon > Druon quercuslanigerum. The sequence goes on from JAAAKG020050714.1 coordinate 9,744, forward strand.
ATACCACAATATTTTTACAGTCAGCGAATCTAAGGCAGCTGATGTAATTCAGAGAAATCCTGGCACCGAGGGAAGCGATGGGATATGTTTGGTCAGGGAAAAGTAAGGAATTTTAACTTTAAACAGCTAACAAGGATAATAAGTCTAAAATTTTGAGGGTTTTCAAGTCTTGGGCAGAAGCCCTTATAAATTCGGTATGGTGCCGTTAATATTACGCATTTTTGGAATCAGGGGAAATAAAGAATAATTAAGGGGGTAGTATGGTAAAAACGATATTCTATTCAATAATTTTACTTTCATAAAAATTTTTATTTTAAAGTTTAGATTTTTCTATATGTTATTCTACATGGTATGTAGTATAGGAAAAAATTTTTTTTGTAAATTTTCGTTGACATCCGGTGGAGATATGGGCGACTGAAAGACGCCATCTTTAAAAGTGGTACCCATGATTTCTCCATTTTGGATCATCTGAAACGTACGAAACAAATTTTATTTTCAAGTGCATACGAATGGCTATCTAATGACTCACGACTGAAAAAATTCATTGATAAATAAACAAATAGTGCAACTTTCAATTTTTTCCTTTTTCTCGCCTGTTTTTTTTTACTAACTGTGTCATAATGTTGTTAAATATCAATGAAAAATAATGATCAAGAGTCATTAGATAGCCATATCTTTTCTGAGCTTTTAAAAAAAATAATTAGGCAAATCGGCCCAGTAGATCGGCCGGAATCGTGGGTACCAGTTCAAAAAAGAATGTTTCGAGAAAAACGCGTTTAAAGATCTTGCAAACATTATCTGCATCATTATCATAGGAATGGTAATCATAATCATTTTTTCATAACCTGAATATTGTATTTGATGTTTTTTGGCTCGCTGATCACGAATCTGCTATCAAATTTATGAAATTAAATTATTTAAACAATTTTTATAAATAAATTATTTTAAGTAATCAAACATTTTTTAAGTTGCATAAGTTTTCCATAGTTTTCGAGGTCACTGATTATAAATATAGAAACATTATAACAATTTTAATTTGTTTTAACCATTTTTTTGACGAAATGTTGCAAAATTTGAATTTTTTTATGCTGCATATGATTTCCATCGTAAAAGGGGTAAAAAATGACGAATATGGCATTAAATTCAGAAAAATAATTGTTTAAAACGACAATTTGAACCAAAATATTACTAGCTAACATTGTTTTAACGCATTTTTTGATAGTTAAAAGAAGTTTCTTATGGAAAATAAGGGCAAGGGGAGGAGAGCAAATGAAATGTGGAGTAGTTAGATAAGTGAGAAGAAATGAAGAGGAAAAAGTAGGGGGGGGGGGGTCAGGAGAAGGAATGTACGAGATGTAAGGAAAAATATGGGTGGAGGAAGTAAAGAAGATTGAGGGAAGAAAAATGGAAGAAGTAAGGAGAAATAAAGGAAGAGACGGTGGGGGAAGTGAGCGGGAATGAAGCGGAAGTGAGTGTAAATTAATTTTTTGAAATATCAGGAAAATAGAAAGAATAATTCACTGAAACAAATACAATACCATTTAAAAAATGATTCCTAATCAGGTTCACTTTTTATTTATTCATTACTAATAAGTCAAAGAAAAACTAAAGATTTTAGAAAAAAGGCAACTTTCTAGCATTACTTTAAAAGAAAATAGTGATAAATAATAATCAATTGTTTAAATAACCATGTTTCCTAACTTGCATTACTTTTAACCTCACTATGTGAGCAATGGACAAAAAATGTAAGAGTTCAGAAAAAATCACAACTTTTTAACAATTATCCAATGGAAGATAGTTATAAACAATGACAATTTGTTAAAATAATTATTTTTGCTCAATTTAATTAACTCGTAACTCACTCCAAGTGAAAAGTAAACCAGTGATTGAAAATTTCAAAAAAAAACGCAACTTTCTAACATCACTCTAAGAGAAGATAGTTATAATCAATAATTAATTGTTTAAATGAGAATTTTTTTAACAAGTATTTTCTTAATTTGCATTATTTATTACTTTGCTACGTAAAAAGTATGTCAAAAATTAAAATTTTAGAAGAAACTGCAAATAACTTGCATTAATAAAGCAGAAGATTGAATGTGTTGAAAACATTTAAAAAAATGATAATTTGTTTAAATAAATATTTTTGCTAAATTTGATTAACTCATAACTCACTCTAACTGAAAATTGGACAAAAATCAAGCCAATTTAGAAAAAAGTGTTTTCTTCTTGCATTATTCGAAGAGAATATCATGAATAACGATAATAAATTGTTTCAACAATTAGGTTTGTTGACATTAATTAGGTATTACCTCGCTTCAATTGAAAATTGGAGAAAAATTGAAATATTCTTGAACAAACTGCTTCTTTTATTCTTTATTCTAAGAAAAAAATGTTAAAAACAATAATAATATGTTTTAAAAATTTACTTAAACATCTAATTATTAGTTTAAACTATTATCCTATGTAGAACAAAGAAATTTTATTTTAAAAACCGCAAAAAATCACATTTTGCGCCAAAAACTGTCAAAACACATTTTTTCACTTATGGGATTTTTTTGGGATCATGTAAAAGAAACTTATAGGGGTGGTATTAAAAGAAAAATTGTTCGTATTTTGTGGCTAATTGTTCAGAGAAATATTGAGTTTCATATCGATTTAACTAATTGTGACGATTCTGAATAGAATTGACAAAAAAGTGTTTTTTTATGGGAAATACTCTAAATATCATTTTTTTCCAAACAAAAAAAAAGATTTATTTTTTTGTGAATTCGACGAAACTTTCGGGCGATATACATGAAAATTCGGAGGTAAAAAGTTTGAAACACCCCATTGCCGATTTTCGTAAACAATGACTGAAAAATATTTTTGGGTTTAAATTTCTACTACTTGGTTGAAAATGAAACTAACGTGTTAAGAACTAATTTTTTTGTTTGTTAATAATTCATCAGTTGAGGGAAACCCCCTTTTTTCTTTCTTGAGCAAAACTTAACTATTTTTTTGGCATTCTTTCTTGTCGCAATTAATTTTTTAACTGAAAATTTAAATTTTCCTTATTTGGTTGAACCTTTATCTTTTTCCGTTAAAAATTCAACTACTTGGTTGAAAATTACTCTATTTTGTTAAAATTTTGTCTTTTGTGGTACAGTTTTATTTTACTCATCTTGGTTAGAAATTAAACTTTTTTTGCAAAAATTACTCTTTTTAGTTAAAACTTTTGTAATGATTTCATTTTCTTAAAAAATTTATATTTATTTATAGATCTTTAGTCTTGTTGGTTTTGTTTCTTATGGGAAATGAATTTTTTTTTGTGTGAATTCGAAGAAATTTTCGGTTGATATGCATGGAAATTTTAAACAAAAAAAAATTTTGCATCACCCTAGTAAAGGTCGACAAAACCCTAATTTAAAATTATGTAACTGATTTATTTTGAAGTTGCACTTTAGAGAGTAAATTTTTCCCCGAAAAATGTAGTAGCATTAAATTAGATAGCCTGCCTAACCACACATGGGTGTTACTACTATCTCGAATAAAATTCCGCAAGCCCGGTTTGGACCACAGGGTCATAATGAACAGGTGCTATATCATATTGTCGAAACCACATCTGTGACCTTGTTTCAAAATCTGGCATATTCGAAAATTTGATGTGACTTTATGGCATTTGCAATGCAAAATTTCAATATTGCATAAGCTTTCGGCAGGCTGATACACTCGAAAGTGTCGAAAATTGCAAATCGTGGACAGGGCCAACCACTCTATTTTCAAATTCTGATAGAATTCATTATCAGCGCGCGATTACGTAATTTTCCCATATTCTGTTTCCCACTTTTCACTTTTCACGGTCCAGCTTTCGACTCACATAATTATTGACACTATTTGACACTTTTTTAAGCGATCCCACTATTTTGATATTATTTCGAAAATAATGACTATGAAAACACTATTTTTTCATAATTGTCCACTTTTTTACGATTTTCTAAAATTTTGAACACCGTATGTCTGTTTGTTACTGTTCGTAAACGTCGACCCCCCCCCCCCCCCCTTATTTTATGTAATTGTTAATGAGTACGTTTTTTTCGTGAATTTATTTAGGAATAATCAGAAAATAACGTTAGACGTTTTGCTAGAGAATTAATTGAATATTCAATCAAAGATTTTGATTTCTCAAAAAAAATACAATAGTTAATATTTTAACCAAAAAATTATTTTATTTAAAATCGGAAACAGTTGAAGTGAACCAAAAAGGACGAATTTGTAACTGAATAGTTAAATTATTATTAAAATTAGAATAATTTTCATCCCAGCAGTTGCTTTATTAACAACTAAAAATTAACTTTTCATTATAAGAGATACGTTTCCAGCCAGAAAAAAAAATGTTTAATAAAAAAAAATTGTTAAGCCCATAGTGAACAAAATTTATTCAAAATGGTTCATTGCTAATTGAATTTTTAACCAAAAAGATTATTTTCTGCTAAAAAGAAGAATTGTCAACAAGTTACATGCACTTTAACTAAATAATTCAAAGACTGGAGGTGGTATTAGTCTTGATTTTGTTTAATTATTTTTAGGTTTTTTTCTGGATTCTAAAAACTTTTGACTAAATAGTTCAATTTAAAATAAAATATATAAACTTCAACCAAAAATGGATTAATTAAATTTTCAAAAAGGAAATAATTTTTTAATAAAAAAATTAAATTTCAAAAAAGAATTTATTCTTGTACGAATTAGAGAAAAATCATACTAAGTTTTTAAATTTTCAAAACCAAAACAAAAAGATAAATTTTGAGTAAAAAATAATTAATTTTCAACAAACAAAAAATGAACTAAGAAAATTATTTAACAAAAATGAAATCGTTAAATTGTCAGTTTGTAAAAAAATTCTTACCAAAAACAACAAAAAAACGAATTTTCAAACAAAAATTAAAATTTTTAGCTTATATAAATTAATTTTAAATTAAGAAGAAAAGTATTTTCAAAAAATATTTTTTTTCCAATAAATAGTTCGATTTTGAACCAATTAGTTTAATTTTCCACCAAAATAGTTGAATTTTTAACTGAAAAAGGAAAAATGTTCAAAGAAAAATTCGAAAAGCTATATTGTTAGATAAAATCCAATTTTAGTTACAAACAAATAAAGTAAACAAAATATATGAATTTTTAGCCAAATAGTTGAATTTTTAATCAAAAATTAAAACTATAAGCTCAAACTAATTAATTTTTAATCAAGAAGAAATAAATTTTTAAAAACTAGTGTTTTTTTAAATAAATAATTTAATTTTTAACCGATTAGCTTAATTCCTCACCTAGTTAATTGAATTTTCAACCGAAAAAAAAAGAATTTTCAACAAGTTACATGCTTTTTAACTAAATAATTCATAGAGTGGATGTGGTGTTAGTCTTGATTTTGTTTAATTAATTTTTATTTTTTTTCTAGTTTCTTAAAACTTTTGAATAAATAGTTAAATTTATAATCAAAAAGTATTAACTTTAACCAAAAATGGATAATTAAATTTTTATTAGGGAAATAATTTTTTACTAAAAAAAAAAATTCTAAGGAAAAGTTTATTCGTGTACGAATTAGAACACTTTTATACTAATTTTTTTTAATTTTCTAACAAAAACAAAAGGATAATTTATAAGTAAAATTAATTAATTTTTAACAAACAAAAAATTAACTCTTATGCAAGTAGGAGTTTAACTTTTAACTACGGAGCTGAGCTTACGACCTTAGAAAAATTAATTAACAAAAATGGAATCGTTAAATTGTCAGTCTGTAAAACTAACTTTTAACAACAACAAAAAAACGAATTTTTAAACCAAAATTAAAATTTTTAGCTTCTATGAATTAATTATAATCAACAAGAAACGTATAATTAAAAAATAGTTGTTTATTTATTATTATTAATAGTTGTATATTAATTTTGAACTATACAAACGCGTTTCCAAAAATTAAACTTAAGTTTTTAAATAAATAGTTTAAATTTTAACTAACTTGTTTGATTTCTTATCAAATTAAATAAATTTTAAACCGAAAAGATTATTTTTCTGCCAAAGTACAAATTTGAAACAAAATATATGAATTTTTAACAAAACAGTTTAATTTGCAATAAAGAATTAAAACTGTCAGCTCAAATAAATTAATTTTTGATTTCTCAGTTTAATTTCTCACCAAGTTAATTGAATTTTCAACAAAAAACATTATTTTTTACTAACAAAATGGATTCTAAACAAGATACATGAATTTTCAGCCAAATTGTTCAATTTTTGGTTTAAAAATATCATTTTGTAAACCAAAAATAGAACAATTAAATTTTCGATGAAGAAAATAATGATTTTAACCCGACAATTTAAAAGGTAAAAAAATTTTATTGCAATCAATCATTTGAATTTTAACAAAAAAGATCAATTTTTAATAAAAAAGAACTAATTTAAAAAATAAAAAAATGAACTTTTATGAAACTAGCTCAACTAATAAGCATGGAGTTGAGCTTAAAACCAAAAAGGAGAAATAAAAAAAAATTTAAGTCAATTTTTAAAAATTCCTTATATTTGTCTAAAATAAACCTAATTTTAACAAAATAATTATAATCCTGAACTCAAACAAAATATTATAATTGTACAATAATTCATTATTACCTCACTTTAATTTAAAATTGGACAGAAGGTTGAAAAGTTTTGAATTTACCGCGACTTTCTATCTTTATTCTAAATAAAAAATTAAAAAAACAGAAATAAATTGTTTAAACAATTTATTTAAACGCCTACTTATCAGTATAAAGTGGTATTTTACGTTTTGAAAACAATTTGCTTAAAAAAAATCATCATTGGTGTCAAAAATTAAGAAAACCCATTTGTCACGTATGGGGTTTCTTTGGTTCCCTATAAAATAGACCCAAGGGATTAATATTCAAAAAGTAATATTTTATTCGTATTCTATCGCTATGTTTTGAAGAGAAATATTGAGTTTTAACACAATTTAGCCAATATTGATAATTCTAAATAAATTTTATAAAAACTTTTTTTATGGGAAATACGTATTAAACTCCATTGCTCTTGCACAACCTCTAAATATTTTTGTTTTTAAAACGAAAAAAAAATGTATTTATTTTTTTTCTGTATGAAAACAATTTTCCAGGTGATATGCATAAAAATTCAAAAAAGAAATTTTTCGATGCCCAAACTTTAAAAATTCGTACAATTTCGTAAGTTAAAAATGAGGCTAAAGCTTGACTTTCGAAATTTGAGGAAAAATGAACAAGCTTGGCAGCGATTAGTTGCTCTAGAGTTGGGAAAATTGGGTACTGACAGTGATTTGGAAAACATTTCAGTGGGGTAATTTGCACCCTATTCATTACACCCTCGGCACTTGGCCAGATTTTGCACCAATGAGGGACGACATGAAACATTTTCGTCAAATGCGTTTACACAGCGAATTAACGACGAATCACGAAGCTGCGTTACGATCCATCAAGCCTAGCTCGTATTAGCTGTATTGAGGCTCCGTGCTGCTAATTAGCAGGGTAGTTTGAGTTAGTGCAACCACTCTGTTTGGTTGGCAAATTTTAACTTTCATAGCATTGCTTCCTCTTTGACGATACATGATACTCGAAAAATAAATTCGTACTTTTGTTTTATTTATAAAAGAGAATGTCCACATACAACGTGACACTATGAAGTGGTGTAGTGTATTCCTTAACCTCTTAGGGTCATGTAGGATGGGGGTCGCAAAAATTTTTACCACGTGAGATTTAAAAAAAGATCTAGTAATTGCATTTTCAGCCAAATTTTTCAATTTTTTAAGCCGCAAGAACAAATGCTTCAGCAGAAAAATTTGTTAAAAATTTGTTTAAGGAACTTTGAAAATTTAAAAATTTAGTATGAATTTGCTCTAATGCGTGCAAGAATGAACTTTTTGTAGAAATTATTTTTTTTTAATTAATTCCTTTTTGAATATTTAATTAATCCATTTTTGGTTAACGTTGATACTTTTTGATTTTAAATTTAACTATCTAGTCAAGAGTTTTTAGAAACCAGAAAAAAACTAAAAATTAATTAAACAAAATCAAAACTAATACCACCTTCACTCTATGAATCATTTAGAAAATCATTTAGGCAGAAAATGATCTTTTTGGTTGAAAATTCAGATTACTTGGTGAGGAATTAAGCTAATTAGTTAAAAATTAAATAATTTCTTTAAAAAAACACTATTTTTTGAAAATTAATTTCTTCTTGATTAAAACTTAATTTATTTGACCCGACAATTTTAATGTTTGATAGAAAATTTAACTATTTGGCTAAAAATTCATATATTTTGATTCAAATTCGTCCTTTGGTAGAAAAATAATTTGGTTTAAAATTCATTTAATTTGGTAGAAAATTAAACTATGTAGTTAAAAGGTAAACTATTTATTTAAGAACTTTACTTTATTTTTCAGAAACTGGAATTTGATTTTTTCTCACAATGTAGCTTTTATAAAAATACGTTTCTTCTTGATTTAAAATTAATTAATATAAACTGAAAATTTTAATTTTTGGTTGAAAATTCTTTTTTTTGTTGTTGTTAAAAATTTGTTTTACTAACTGACAATTTAGCGATTCCATTTTTGTTAAATAATTTTTTTAGTTCATTTTTGTTTATTTTTTGCTTGTTGA